>JAQIVE010007744.1:0-10124 GCA_034698285.1 Sminthurinus bimaculatus
AGAAAAATAGGTGCATTTTCGACACATTTTTTCCTTGAATGTGCACATCATTTTCTGTTCTAAGTTAATTTGTCGCAGCATGTTTTTGACCTTACCCATGGTTTATACCAATAAAGAATAAGAAACCGATTCTCTTCATGGTAAGCAGTTTAACTGACCATAATGTTTAGACTAAGGGTCACCAGAGGTCAACATATGCGTGGAAATGGGTTTTTCAGAACTTTTTTTTAAAACGCCGATATCTTGGGCACCGGATGTCAAAATCGAACAAACTTTTTTATTATTACAGTCTACTTAAACCAAAGTTTACAATAATACTATTTACATTGACGTGCATTGAGTAAAACTTAGTTTACACGCAAGGCAAAAGTGTTTTTTATATCTCGAGCTACCCTCAGTAGAACAACCGCATTCAGATTCCAGCAATGACAAGAAAGAAAAAAAGGAAAAGTTGTGCGGTAGTTCATCTTTTTGTCTTGATCTTCCAGAGTTTCAGCGCTCCTCCACTTTTTCATCGTGTTAAACGTGCCTCTAAACATTATCGAGTCGAATAAACTAAAGGAATAAAAGCTGGAGAACTACAGAACTGCAAAATCTTTGACTTGACGCTTCAAGTTGTCCTCGTAAATCGTTGTCGACTAGCTGGCTGGAGAGAGTGCTCAACTTGAGGATTCTACAAGTTTCTTTTTACATTTCTCTTGTCTGCGCTGGAGAAAAAGTATTCAACCCTAACAATTTTCTCCCAAGCTCCAAGATACGAGCCTTAATAAATACTTTTTTTCGAAAACTGTTTTTGAAGATGATGCAAGGAGCATTTGAGATAAAAATAATGAGAAAGGGGCTAATTTTAACCTTTGTAACAATAATATGCGAATGCTATATTAAAAAATTGTGAAAATGAGTTGAGCAATGGCAACATTTGCCTACTTACCGCCTTGATTCCTTCAGCTACAAAACGCCCCATTTTGTATCCGGACTCGAGTTGATTCGAGCCCCACTCCCAAAGGGCTTTGACCGGCTCGGGATTCGAACAGAAGATCACACTGAGGACTGCATCACTCCCCTTTTCAACGGCTACCTCCCGCTCTACAGAGTGACGAAGGACCTGCGGTGCTCCTGAAAAATAAATAAAATTCAACATCAATTTAGTTTTTTTAAAAAACTTCCTCCCGTTTTCAAGCAACAAATTTTTTTTAAAAGAAACCCTAGACTAGGCTCATCTACTTTTGATCAATGATTATCAAAACCAGATGGCATTTTATAAATTTCAAAATTTTAGTCGAGTAATATCTCTTTGGATTTAAGTACTTATTTCTCTCCAAAGTACTTGTAAGATCACCTACACAAGTTAACAAGGCATTGTACATGCAGCATTTTTGACCATATTCTTTGAATACCTTCCGGTCTGTATACATATTTAGTGTTGCAAACTGCACACACAGTTCACCGTTTGGGATGTTTTGTTTGTCTGGGGCTCAAAGCAGAAAAAAAAACAGAATCCGTGTACTATGCATGCATGCACAGTACACCTTCCCTCCTTTACTATACATTTGCCACATTCGTTCTCCTTCTGGTTAAATGAGATGACCGAGGTAATTGACACAATGTGTCACACTCAGAGTATATTTACACCCGGGAATTTCTACCCAGTGGTGGTGCAAGCTGTCACCCAGCGAAGACTCTCTTATATTCTTCTTCCAGCTCTATCCCTCACTTTCTCTTCGTTTTTACATGGCTCATTACTCTCAACATGAAAAGTCATATCCG
Organism: Sminthurinus bimaculatus; assembly: GCA_034698285.1. NCBI lineage: Eukaryota > Metazoa > Arthropoda > Collembola > Symphypleona > Katiannidae > Sminthurinus > Sminthurinus bimaculatus. The sequence goes on from JAQIVE010007744.1 coordinate 1,768, forward strand.
GTTTTCGACACCCCCTAGAAAATGATGAAGACATCGAGACTGAAAAAGCTCCATTCCGCCATTTGAAAGGACCCAACTTAAATTTTACCATTGAAATTACAAAATCACAAAAGTAAAACTTTGTAGGCTCGAAAAAAAGCAAGTTGTATTTGTTTTACTCATCGAACTTGGGCATAATTATGCAGGATAAGTTGGTTCAGTTTTTGGAGGGAAGATAGGTATGTCATTTGTGCAAACTTCATGGACATGTAATCATCAAGGCAGCTAATTTTAGGAGTAGAGCTGAAATAGTCAATCTGAACTTTCAAACCCAGGAAAAACCAAGTGACTCCCTGCGAATGGATGTGTAAACTTGTGGCTAATGTCAAAAGTAGATGTGAAATGGATAGACGTAAATATTGTAATCTGGAGGATAGATTACATGCTAAACCCTAAATGCTGCGTTCCCTCTGTAAATGTCCATGTTTTGCTTGTAGCGGTGCGTGTAAGACTGAAGGGGGAAAAGTTTTACTCACGGGACAAAACACACAACAACATGCAGTATAGAGTAGAACTGGGATATAACGAAGCCATGCTCTTTTCAATCATGTTTTCTGAAAGAAACGAGCGGCAAATTAAAAACCCTTTCTCTGGTACATAATTTAAATGCTCATTTCATTAAGTTGGTTCTTTATTCTGCATGTAAAATTGACTAACATTTAAAATTCAGAAGCTTGCTTTGAAAACATTTGGATTTAATCTCCATTTCATAAAATCTGCATTTATAAGTGTGTACATTGTGCATATAGATATAGAGGTTTTTCTAAATCCGGACTCTACTGTATCTTATAAATCGCACTGCAGATTTTGTCTCTATACTTTGAACGCGGAGAAAAGGAAAAACAAAAAGAGAGAAAGATTAACAAAGTTTCTCAGCATGAAACTTTCCATTGAAACTTAGTCAGAGCTCCAGCTAACTCCGTGAGAAGAAAAACTAGCAGAGAGGAAAAATCCGGAATCAAAATCAGAATCCGAGTCAGAGCCGACATTCTGAGCAAATACAAGATCATGACTGCAGATACTATACTAAAAAATGGTTACACTTGACATTTGAACTTGATAACTCGACTTGAACTCCATTTCATACATCATACAGATGCAGCCCGTCTTCTATATTAGTTTTAATATTCTTGTTTTGTCGGTTAAACTTGCAAATGTGCATTTTGTACATTCAAGCGATGCAGTTGCACCGTTTACTGTCGACTGTCAAAAGTATTGAGTCAAAATAACCACTAATCTGTCCGTTAAAAGCTGAAAAACGGTTGTAAAAAAAGGAAGAAAAAAAATCGTATTTCTTGGCCCCAGTCCCGTTTTTTCAGTACACTTGTCTCACTTTTTTGTTGTCTTTTCCTCATGCATCTATAGTGTACATTCAAGTTCATTACATTTTTTTACACGTGTTACGAGGATTTCTGCCTCATTTAGTGCCATATTTTTTAGAGCTTACGCATAAAACCGAGACGTTCAACATCACGTAAAATTGTCAATTTTAATAGGACAGTTTGAAGCTTTTTGATATAATAAAAACGAGTAACGTATAATATGTGTGCAGTGTACATTTGTATTCTGTGCATTTTAAAAATAAACTTTTGATACGAAAAATTCTTCATGTCGATAAATAGTATCTGTTGTCTATTTTTACGAGATTTTTTTTCCAAAAAAATAATCTTGTATACAATGTTGAATTGTAGCCCATTTTTTGTGCAAGGAGTCGCAAAAAATGTCAGACCCGTCCTTCCTGGACTTTTGTCTAGCCTTCGCTTTGGTTCTCCTTCTAGAAACAAGATTTCTAGGCAAAGATAAATTGCCTGGTGGAACTCGAGCACTTACTTTCCCTGGCTTCCTTTCACCCACTTTCTCCATTTTCTCGGTGTGTACTGTGTACAGTCACAGATATTTGTATGTAGCTCTATTTTGGACGCCCGCTCTTCTCACTATCGCCTACTCCTGAGTATTGAACTCGATGAGAAGACGAATGAACAAAGGGAAAGATAACAATAAAAACCAATTTGTATGGCTGTCTATTGGATCGAACATTCGGACGAGGACTGACGACGACCATCTCCCTCACTGAACTGACTGTCTCGTCGTCGAGAGAAAGCAAAATTAGATTTTCATTCGAAATCGAATCCTATTCATCGAATTTTACAAGGTACCCTTTTCATTTCTTCCTCAGTATTCACTACTTTTAAGCTTCTCCATTCTCCATCCATCCAAATTGAAGCTTTTTTACCTTTTGCCATTTTGCATATATATGTATGTATGTACCCTTTACTCCCGCTCATTTTTGAATGGAAGACAAAGGGCAGAATTGAGTGCAAAATCAAGCGTCGAAAAATTTGCGAATTCCCAAAGACGCTGGTAAATTCCGTAATCAATTTGCAATTCATCATACAAACATGCATACAATAGAGCAAAGGATAAATAGAACGAGGCCATCGGAATGCACGTTTCTTGAAAACTCTCCTGATTGCCCTGCTTCTGTTGATTGGTGTCATATTGATGAAACTGCCAAATTTGTGTAATCGGAACAAAAAAAAAATTCTTGGCTCTTTTTCTCTTTATTTTGTAAATTTCTGCCTGTGAAATTCTCTTTCACAACTACTTTTACTTTTTTACACGGTGCTTCTCCTCATTGGTACCTGACTACACAAAATATTAATTGAGGAAAATGGTTGTAAGGAGGAGCGAACAAACGAGATATTAACGTATAGTTTTCTACGTATACTCAGCCCCTCCAGCATGTCTAGGCGACGTTCCAGGGAAATGTAGTGAATGACAAAAAGATCCAGGTAGTGTCTTATGCCCTGTCGTGTTAAGTTCAGCTCGGTGTGATGTGAGATGTGACAGAGTGAACAGACACGGCAACAACAACAACATGAAAGTTTCTCCGGTGCAATTGTCTCCAGCTCTAGACTTCTTCGCCATGTTATTGCCCCCCTTCACTTTCACTTTCCTTCACTTTCCCCTTTCTTTGGAGAGAGCCACCACTGCTACTGTCGTTGCTTTGGCGTTTGCATTCAATGTTTAGTACAGAGAACAAACTTTTCACGGGCTTCTGGGCTGGGTTTCCCCCAGTCCTTTCCGATGAGTGTCTTTCAATAGGGAAAAACTGCCGCTTGTCTATCTTATAATATGCACATATCTGTCTTTCTCCTTTGGAGAAAATATGGCGGAGGCAGAGGGGCGACCTCCCAAAAATGTATACCTATGCATGCTGGTATAGATACAACCCATAACGTATGTATGCATGTACACAATGCAATACGAAGAAGAAAATGAAGCGGGGAAAAGAGAAGAGGCTGATTCCCTCGTGAGTTTCCGATGTAAGGTAACAACTGATAGATAGATTGCAGATATACTGTAACCTGGACCGTTTCTAGTCCCAACACCCACCATCCTATAGAAATATCAGAGCAACAACAGAAACTACTGCAAGATTGCTCTTCGGTGGTCCGTGAAAAACAGGGGAAGTAAGGAAACGTCTAGTCGTATTCGTCTTCATCTCTGCTTTCAGGGAATTCTTTCACATATAATAAATATCCGTTATATAGTTTTTTAACACAAGGCTGCAAAATACACGAATTGTTCTGCACACGTTACATGACAAAAATATCGCAAAAACTTGTTTCATACAAATCAAAAGCATTTATCGACTTGCAGCTGCAGATTACCGTATTTTGTCAATGAAAATGTTCTTCCCTTCATTGAAAGCAAAACACAATGACATTTTTCTTAAACCACTAGCAAAGTAATTATGCTTAGATTTTGAAGAGTTTATGTTTGAGTCTCAAGCATGCGTTTTGACCTTATACTCGTGAGCTTTAGACTATTTGTGCCGTTTTAACATTTCCAATAGGCCAAATTATATCAAACAAGCTTCTGGAGTGAAACCTTTCAAGGCTCCCTTGACATTGCAAACATTTGTACAACATTACCATTCTAATGCTCCTGCTCCTGCACCTACGAGTCATCTTGATGGTGAGGTACATAAATCGTGCATGTCACAACAGTTCAAATCGATAGATGGGACACAATTGATCATACACATTTCCGCACTTTGAACCTCGAGCAGCCACTGACAAACAGTTACCACAGGAAGAGACAACGCATGTTCCAAATCCAATAGAAAAATTGAATGAACCTTCATGTATAGGTATAACAGCATACATCGAGTAAACATCGATATGGATGATTTTTTTGTTGCTGTTGCTACACACAAATTTTGGCTCAAGTTTTTCAACAAAAGAAGTAAAATCATTACAAATGAAATCGAATGGAGAAAAGATGCTGAGGCTCAGACTTTTGTCTGTCTCCCGCGATGTATCGACTGACTATTATATTATGCAACTCCCGAGCTTCCTTACAAATCTGCAAAACATTTGGAGAGTTCTATTGGGATCTAAAATTGAAATGAATCAGAGTTGATGCAAGAGTATGACTTTCTCCTGCTGACTATGCATATATAATATATACGCGTTGTCCAAATCGCATTACTCATGTGTATCATCCCCTTATCAATTTATCCAGATTTCTCCCATTGTATTGGCTGGAGAACCAAATGAAAACGACACACAAATACAAGAAGTTGAAAAAGAGGAAGAGAGAAAATATAAATAAAATGGTCGATTATCAAATCACAAGTCACTTATGGACTTCAATGGACCAACAAATCTGGTTGTGAACATCCTATTCTGTTTCCTCCAGTTCCAACTTAGTCCAAGTTTCCTTCCTAATTCCATCTTTACAAAAATAATCTAAAAATTTTGAACATTAGTCTCAAATGCACTGACCAAAATGATGTTGATCTATCTAGTATAGGAAACGGATAGACATAATAATGCAAGCAATCGCACTTTTCTCGAGTTAAAGCTGGAGTTGAATCACAGTATGGAAAATCGTCGAGGCATTAGGAGCTGAAATTACAGATGTAAGTTGACTCATATTTCTTCAGGAGACTCGCCACTCGATTATCACATACTTTTAGATCTAGTGGGAAATGATAAAATGACAAATAGACAGTGAACACCGAGTCCTCGATGGATTGTATAGATGGGAAGTTCCAGTTTTCCTAGAACGGTTCATTGCTGTAGGTCGCTGGCTTGCGGGCTGAAGAAAGCAGAGGAAATTGTTGTTACCACTTTTCTCTTTTCGTAATTTGATAAAGACCTCAGTATAAAATAAAGGAGAACTCCATAAGTATAATATCGAGAAAGGACGGAGATCCTGGAGAAAATCTAAAAAACGTCCTCCGCTCTGGCATGGCTCCCGCGTGTGTGTGTGTGTGTCTTGGCCAAAACCTGACTTTGACTTTAAAAATCAAGATTGAGGAGGAGAGCGAGGAGTAGGGACAGGAACGAAAGGAGAAATACAAAGAGGAAGAGACTCTTCTTTTTCCATGTTCTCCAGCCAACTGCACGTGCCAGCCCCAAAACCTACAAATCAGCTTGACCAAATGACCAAGCCAGACTAGACTAAAACAGACCAGACCAGACAAGACCATAGTAAGGCAAAAAAAAACTCAAGCTGAGATTGAACAGGAAAAGTCCGAGTCTCTTTATGTTCATGTTCACACTCGTCAATGACATTCTCCAGCTCTTGGAGTCGAAACTCCAGCTGCCAGTCGGATACTCGCCTTCCTTCTTTATGACTGGGCTATTAGTTTCACTTACATTTCTCCAGCACTTTTTTCACTTTTGAAAAAAAACTCCGCCCTCCCTTCTTCTCCTTCTTCTCATTCTCTTTCATCATATCAATTTCAATATCAATATTTTCAACAATAGAAAAATTATATAAAAACGAGCATCTTTTGTCATTTGGAGGGAGGCATTCTAAAAAAATGACATTTTTCGGGGAAAATAATTTTCACAAAAAACAACTACTCTTTGCTATAAACTTTTACGCTACAGTTAACTAAATCTTTCGCTTTGGTTCACGTAGATGACGATTTAAAAAAATTTGTTACTATTTTACAACGAAATGAAAAATATGCAGTTAAAAAATTAAAAAAAAAGCCTAGTCCATTATAAACATTTTGTACATCAGACAAAAGGTATATAAAGCAGTATGCATCGCATAAGCGTTCTACCTTTCACGAATAATTGAGACAGGAGGAAAACTACCCGTATCTTTTTCTCTCCAGCTTCCATCCAGTCTCTTGATATTTGCAGATTAAATCTACCTGCATGATTCTCCATTGACTGTGTGTACAGAGAATAGAGAATCAAGTCAAGTCAAGTTGTCATGTCATGATATAATGTCAAGTCATCCGGTTAACTATCCATCATAATAATAAGGAGAAGGGGGAGGGTTGTGAAAAGATGGTTGAAAGATTTTTTTTCTCTCCAGTGCCTGTACATATGTTCTCTAGCATGAATATGGACACTAAGAGGAGGATTTCAATTCCCAACGGAATATCATTATTCAGCTCCAACTCCAACTCCCGTTCCATTTCCAGTTCCAGTTCCAGTTTCAGCTCTACTATCTCGCTGGATCCTCTTCATTTTTCTCCATTCTCCAAATCCTAATCGTAGCATGCCATAAGTTGGATGGAGAAAGAAAAAAGAGAAAGAGGGAATTCATTCATTCATTCATGTTGGCAGCTGGAGGAAGTTGAAAGTTGGCTGGAGAAAAATAATAATTACAAGGATCCTCCTCCTCGTCACTATAAAGTAAGCCAGCTACGAGCGTCGGCTGGAGAAAAATCCATCTACACTCACACACACACACACATAACACACAAATGCATAAACTGTGCTCATACTTTTTCATGAGGCTTCGTCCTCCTCCTCCTCCTCCTCTCTCGTTCTCTCGTAATTTCAGCAAGAACTTGAACTACCACTGGAGAAAAGAAATTACAAGAGAACGTATTGTGCTCATTGCAAGCCATGAATGTGAACAAATACACAAATAAATATGCTGGATTTAGCCTCTAAGAGAAAGATGGAACAAGAGGAAGAAAGCATCAAGTTTTGAAATGCTAAAGAAAATTCGAAAGCCTCACGAGCAGATTTAAATCACCGGGCCATTTCCCCTCCTATTTTCTCTCATTCATGTTTCTAAAGAACAGAAATAGAATAAGCCGAAATGCCGGCCAGGGAGTTCAACTGACTACACTTTTGTGACTAAACACGGTACACTTTTCTTCAACAAGCAATATTATCCGCCTCCAAACTCGTCACTTCTCGTCAAATTGAACAAAAACGAAAAGTCTGGAAAAACAATGAGATTTTGACGTGGTCACTCACGACAAATGACTGTTTAAAAAACTAACTTTTCTCAAAAAATTGACAAACATAAGCTAAACAACGAAGCATCAAGAATAACTTTCCCCAAAAACTGTACCTGCAGAAAAGCACTTGACAGCATATAGCTAAAAGAAGTCAGGGGAAAATCAACCCCGTGCTGAGTAATGGACCAAAGTGGCACAAAACAAGAAAATACTTTAGAGAAGCCGAGGTAAAAGTTTTATCATTCTTTTAAGAGGCGAGAAAAAGCAGGCGACGAAGCTGTATCAAAAGGAAAAAGAGCGTCCTGCTGATACCGAGTCTACGCTATGTACTCAACTCAACTAAACTCAACTGAAACCAACTCATCGTCAGCCACTTGAGCCAAAAAACGGGACTGAAAGCTTCTCCTTAATCTTTGAATCAGTTCATTTTAGTCGAGAGAATTCGTTAGCGTCCCGGCTCTTTGCTTTGCCTTGGTTGGTAGTCAACGTAGCAAGAGAAAATAAGCAAAGACAAGAAAAGATGCAGGCAGGTGCACCGATGTAAATGTGAATATAAATTGAATCCACGCTTCGCTCTCCTGCTTCACCTCTATTCCATGATACTTATTTACAACCAGCATCGGGCTCAGTGTACAGTCGACAAACTCTAACTATAACGAATTGCCATCATGCACTGCACATTTTATGCATATTACATACATATATATGTACAATATGTAAATAAGTACACGAATTTACAAAGGTGCGTCTGCTCTGCCTCTTTAGTCTACGCATTTATTTATTTATTTATGCAACCCGAATATTATGGACGGAAATTTGTACGTGGAGCAAGTTTTCTTTTCTTCCATAATTCATAGATTCTCCGAATTTCACGGGACGCACAGACAGACACTGGCACAGGCTTCTCGCCTCTTCACCTATGCTACGGTATTGTATTGGGTTTTCCATGAATTCCATGATGTGGTGTATTTTTAGATTTTGGATAGAAATAGAAAATCCATACAAAAAGGCGCAAGGCTGCAACCATGACGATCATGATGATAATCATGACGATGTTGACTGTGAGCCACTTTACAATTCTAAAGCC
>JAQIVE010007745.1:0-10122 GCA_034698285.1 Sminthurinus bimaculatus
ACTTATATTGTAAGAAATAATAGTAAAATAAAAATTATAAAGAAATCGGCAAGAATTTTTGCAACAACCCAATATTTAATAGGAGAGGGAATAATATAGTTACACGCATAATATGCATACATCAAGTAAGAGTTTTATAATCGAGAAGAAGAAAACGGGGGTAATCCGGACCTTGAGTCCCAATTAGAATTAGATATCGACGTTCTCGTCGTCCTAGGTAAATGTTTGAGGGATGTGCATGTACGTATCATGTATATTGTATATGGAACGAAAAGGAGTCGACCAAGCTGTCTTTATCCTTCATTTTTGTATAATGACCTTAAAGCTCCTTAAGCTGAAAATAAGTTTCTCATTTCTGATTAGCTCTTTCTCCCTTTCTCTCCCTTTCTCTCTCTCTCTCGCTACTTTCTCCTGGCTTCATACTCACCTACTCCTCATTTCCTGGTCTTCTCCTCTCGTTTACATATTCCAAGTTGATGGCTGCTCTTTTGGGAAACCCAACTTGCTCAGATACTTTGGTATTGAAAGCCCTGTATAATATCCACCTACTCACTGTGTGTATGCATAAAGAAGTTTGCCTTTTCCACTCCGCTTCTCTGAAATCTATTCCCCATCCGTCCGTCCGTCCTACAGTATTTTAACAACTTGAATGCAGGTTGCTCACCCAAGTGACGATGCTTTGATGCAATATTGAAAAGCACCAACAAAAAATATTACAGAGGTTGAGCATCCAATTAATGAGTTGAATAATGAATTTTAAGCATGATTCTAACAGGCTTAAAATATGTATACATTTTTGTGGTCAATTTAACGGGAGCTAGTCAGTGTGAAAATTTTCCAGTATTATTCTCTGATTTTAAAGCATGTATGTATAATGTATATGTCTGGTGTTTGATTTAACGAGGAAAGGAAGCTGAGCCAGGAAAACGAATTCTCCGCAACGAGTTCCAATGGAAGACCACGAATTGAGAGTAAATTAAATGACTGACAGAAAAAAAATCAGACCGAGATCGAGTGGGGTTTTTAGCGAGAAAAAAAATAAACCGAATTTGAAATGCGAAGAAAGTCAGAACCAGAACCAGAATCAGACTTGGACTTGACGTGTAGGAAAATATTTGTACCTCATTTGTATGTATAATGTATACATACTTATTGTAGGCACTTTTACATTTATCCTCTTACGTTTGCAAAATGCGAAAAGTTTTTTTTCTGTTTCCCTCTCCTCCATTTCCCTATTACCAATTCTCGAGGGGGAGCAGGCCAGGGAGTCTGTGAGTTTGGTAAATGGAGTGGAGAGTGGTGAAAATTTAAAACAGAGAGGAAAGACGAATAAGGGAATTTTGACTTTTACTTTTGGTTCAGTTTTAGCTCTTTTTCTTTGTCTTTGTCTTTATTTGGGCTTGTGCAATAGAATTCCGGGTAGAATAAGGAATTCATCGAAAGGGGAAGAAAGATTACTTGTGCATTGTACATATATACTGAGAAAATTGGAGGAAGAAAGACAGCAGCAGTGATCACGGCCTGTGAATAGAAATCATCAGGAGAGAGAGAGAGAGAAAAGTAGAGAGAGAAATTGAGGAGGACGAAGAACAACTAAACAGGAGGGAGAGAAGAGAGACTCTGAGAAAGTTGACTGAGCACAAGAACAAGGAATGCAAGAAAAGTTCACCTTGAGACTTTCTCTCACTTTGTCTCTCATCTTACTTCTCTTATTTTCCCTTGTTCTTGTCTCCTTCTTCCTCCTGTTCTGAATTTCTCGCCCCGAGCTGCTTTTCGATCAGCAAAATAGAGAAAACAGAAGATACTCACTCACACACACACACACACACGTCGAACTGAGCAGAGACTTTAATACTTTCTCCTTGAGAAAGTTAACAGTGAAGAAACTCTCTCCCTCCTCTCAATGACTCTTTTTCTTTCTTTCTCATTTCCTCAAATCCATATTCCGAACAAGTTTTTGTGTATCGACGTCCACCAAGTTGAACATAACTGATACAGTTTGCTGTACCTTTACATGTGTGCCTTTATATGATGTATAGATCCTCTGACTCGAGTCAAATCTGATTCATATTTAACATTAATAATCTGACAGCCAGGCACGTCCTCACCATTTCTTCTCCCAGTTTACGTTACTCTGAGAGCAGATATTTTACAAGGTACATGCAACACAACCCATACGATCAAAGTCAGCCGTATATACAATATACATACATACGACGCTTATGTACTCAAGTATAAATAAAATATTTATGTATATAGAAAAACACGGAGTATTTTCCGTACAGTTTCCAAAGTTTTGTCTGAAATTCCCACTTTGTCTGTCATCTCAAACGCAATCTCAATGGTTGAAGATAAACTATAAATTGCACACACCTAGTTACTGACACACACACACACACACACACACACGAAAACACTGAAATACTGTGCCAGTCAGCTTTTTCTCGCTTTATTTGGGGAGAGATCTGCTCACGTCCCTCCGATTCTATGTATGTATGTATACTTATGAGAATCGACATCCACCATCCACAGCCATCACTAGTCGATGGAATAAAGAGGGGAATAAAATCCAGATCCAGAGAACAGAAACTGTGTCCAGATCAAGAGAGAGAGATCCAATCTAGCCTTTTCTCTTCTTCTCCATTCTGCTCAATTCTCGGTTCGTTTTCGTTTTCGCTTTCACTCTGGCCTTAGTTTTTGCACGGTTCTGAATCAAAAGGAGAAGAGTAGATAAGAGTATGTATATGGGGAACACGACGGGACGCCACGCGACAAGTCACGACACGACACATTCTCAATCTAAATGTTGAATGTGTATCTAGTATAGTATCTAGATAGCTTCTCGTCTTGATGGCTTACACACCGCGTGAATTGGATGTGGATCGTATCGTATCGTGTGACACATTTCTCCTTAGTTACATTACTTTTCCATCTTATTTTTTGCCAACCGTTTCCTTTATTTCTTCTCCTTCGTCTTCTTCTTCATCGTCTTCTTTTTGGTTTCATTTATACGCCTCTTTCTTCTTTCTTCCGTCACTTTCACTCACTCCGTCAACTCTGCTCACAACTCAACTCGGTTGCTTCACAGACGACGGCACAGTAGATAGATGGATATTCATCTATGTATGTATAATGTACGTATATTATTTACACACATCTGCGTCCCTGCACGTATAGATACATAAGAGAAACAGATAGATGCGGGACAATCCTGTTGTATATAAATGAGCTATTGCATATCAATTCCACGGAGAAAAAGAATCTTTGCACAAGAAGAAGAAGACGAAAGTCAAAGTCAAAGAAAAGTAGGTACAAGAGCAAGATAAATCGTAGAAAGAGAAAGTCATCGAAACTCTATCACAGATGCTGAGCCAAGATTCAGGAGAAACCGGGAATAAAATCAACATGGAAATCAAAGGCAAAAAAGAAAGTCAGATTAATTCAAAGTGAAAGTGAATGCTTGAGCGGACGGAATTAACAAGGTAAATTGGAAATTGTCATTCCAACTATTCACTATTCACATATATCGAATCTTCTTGCAAACTGGAAACTGGAGGAGAAAGTGAGAGTAAAATGGAAGTGAAGATGAAAGCGGTACTTTTATCATCATCTTCTCTGGAAAATTCAGGACGTTTCCCCGTGTAGCATTCCAATACGTAATTTTGTCCGGAACTCCAAGAAACACAACTCACAACAAACAATACAATAAATATTATGGCATATAATGGACAGTGATGTGAGAGTGTTTGTAATTTTAAATAATGTACAACAATGTACGTACAGTAAGAGCCTCCAGTGGACAAAATAGTACATAGTATTGTAATAAATTGGAATGATATTGTTTATTTTGTATGTATACAGTTCACAGTACAAAAGTGCCCATTATATCCTCTGGTTTATGTTCCTTGTTCTCAGAAATTTCTCCAAAATTCCCCAAGCGCTCAGCCTTTGACATTTAACATTATTATCTGTATTTAGAAGGTATTACTGTATATAATGTGTCGTGAGACTAATATTCCTTCTAACGGAAGAGAATTAAACATGAAGCAAATCTTGAGCACTGTGTATTATGTATACTTTGGAGCCAACTAAACTAAAGTAAATGCAAATTGTTGTTGGTTGCTCTTTGAGCTTTGTCAATGACTCTTATGTATTGTCTCCTACATACACAGCCTCTTGTGTTTTGCACTATTATCCACTTCTCGGAGCAGTGGTGGAGTCAAAATGTTTAGAAAGTGAAAGTGAGACTCTTGAATCTCAAGAACAACAACCAACACCAGAACAACAAGCGGGAGAGAAAAGGACAGCAGTAAAGAAACAACGTCAGCAGTCAGTAGGGCCATATGCACAATGGGGAGTGTATGTAGAATGTAGAATGTTTAGAGTGTAGAGCATTTGTGCCATTTCTTCCGTGTCATTTCTCTTCTATATATGGCTCATTATGCTCACCAAAACGGGAGAGGCCGTGGCCGAGGCAACGCCAGGGCTCCCATATAAATACATAATACATACATACATACATATATACATACACACCATTACTATTATTATTGGCGAAGTTTAATCGTAAGTTGTGTGATGTGGCTCACATTTGTTTAAGTGGTACTTTTCCACTTCTCTTTGAGATTCTGATTCGAATTCGGCTGAGACTTCTTTACTCTCTCTCTCTCTTTTTCCTGCTTACTTTCTTCAAAGGAAAGAAAGAACGAAAGGAAGAACGAAAGAAGAAGAAGACGCTATTAGTGAGAAAGATTTCCATTCTCGTTCACATTGATGCCGTTACTAAGTGCAGCACTTTAGTCAAAATTTGTCCAGAGCCAAGTCAAGTCAAGTCAACGCGGAGGGAGCCGCCACACCAATTTATATCTACACTAAATAAGTAGAGTTTATAGAAAATATATCTATCTTTGGATTAGACGTATAATTTTGGCTTCTATAGTTCAGACGCTAGCCTTAGCTCTAGCTCTAGCTGCACCAGCCTTCGACTTGAGTCTGGAATCTCCATCTTGATTCTCGAGAGTTAACTTAACTTAAGTTCCTTAAGTTGGCAGCAGAAAGAGAAAGAGACAAAGTATAAGTAAGTAAGTAAGTTGGGAATGGAAACAAGTCGGCGGATTTAGTAGGGGAAAAAGGAACCGAGAATTTTCTGATGGCAAGATATTACATGGCGGAAATGAACGAGCTTTCTCTTCGTCTTCTTCTTTTTCTCTATTGCTTTGCTTCTTTTCTTGTTCCCCTTCTTCGTGTTGCCGCTGCTTTTCTTGTCATCTGTCTCTCTCTGTGTGTGAGTAGTGAGTAGGTCTACATACGTAACGTTACGTCTATACAGGGACTTTGCCTAATTTAATCTCCTTTCTCTTCGTTCCTTCCCACGCGGATTTGTTGGGGGAAATTATGCAAAAAAATAAATTATTTGCATGATGGCAGCAGTCCCGGTCTTTTATTAAGTCTATTACATACATATAGAAGTTTTGCATATAGGAGTTGAGGAGAGGCAAAAGATGTAGATTAGAATTTTCGTGTATATAGTATACATGCATGTAAGCTTGCGTAAATCTGTGGGGTGACCTTGATGGGATTTCCACAGATTTTCCACCCATTTTCGACGATTCATTTTCATTCTCCCCACTCGCGCATCTCCCCTTCTGTCACAGCCAACAATTTACGCGCTTGAATATTATCAAATGTTATGCATCACGCTAATAACTTGCTCTTTTCCGGCCACATTTTTGCGGAGGTAAATCAAGATAACCAACCGCAACCTTATAGAATTAAATCTGTGTAGACTTTGGCTCCCCATCAACGACATACATACATATGTTGTTTATGAAATGACAAATGTGTAAAATCTTTTGCCTGCAGCAGTACTAATAGATGGGACAATTATTAGAGATTTCATTCGCATTTACAGTTTCTCATCCTTACTCACTCATGTTATCGTGCAAAAACAAAGCCAAGTTTAGCTTTTTGCCAGATTTTTTGCTGACTGCTGACGAGACAGACATCATTACTTAAAAGTTTAAATAAAGTTTTTCCCTGTTCCAGATTGTCGGCAGTTGACAACTAGGATGTCATAATTTTCTAAACAAGATGGAACAAAAAGTTGCGAGTAGGTAGATAAAAAACGGAGAAAACTTTAATGAGAAGAGATTCTGCATTCATTTTTTATGAGGGAATATTTTATCGTAATATTTAATGCATGCATTTGAAAAAACTTTAGGAAGTGGAGGATTGTACGAAATATTCAATAAAAATGCCAAAAACGACAGACGCTTGGCATAATTTTATTTTTGGATTCATTATTTCCTCAATTTCCCCTCGGGGTATGTATAGAGAAAAACTATAACTAGGCCGCCGCTACGATCGCAAGACAATGTTCATTCACATTTTCGCCCAGTTTTCATAGAAGTAGAGTGTGAAAGAAAAGTTTCCCAAATAATAAACTGCACAATTTACATTGTACATGCAAAATGTTCGATATTAAAAGTAACTGTTGTACCGTAGAAAAGCCCACCTCAAATAAAGTAAATGGACCATGATAATACAGTTAATAACTACAAAGTGTATGTAGAAAGTGCACCGGGGAGAACAAAGAGACGAGTTAATGCAATTTATGGTGACGATAGAGGCCGAGGTCGTTTTCTTCTTACAATTTAACCTTCGTCTTACTCTTACTCTTATAAATAGTATTATGTAGTACCCACAATATAATACTCATAATAATGATAATGATAGAAATTCGTCCGAAAATGGTAAAGAGAGAAATGAAATGGCTGTGGGAATTCTTATTCACTTTCCCCTGCCGGATTCCCTCTTCTTCATCTCTCTTTCGTCCCGGTCTCATACATAACATTATTTTATTAGTCAGATGAGTTTATTCTGTTTGTTTTGACTTGACTTTTGGCTCCGGCGACCAAATTCATTCATTCATTCCTCTGCTAAATAAATACCTATTATATGGGCATTATACACTGCGTACTGTGTATATTGTATTTATGTATCGCACCCAAGTAATCCATATAAAGCCATCGAGGATTTACACTTGGAATTAGAATTAGAATGAAATGCAGGAGTCGGGAGCTGGTGTGTGTTGTCTCCACAATGTACAATGCTGATAGAATACATATAGGTATAGTGGAATGTGCATGATAACGGTAATGCGATGCAAAATCCTCGGCGATTTCTCTTCTTTCTCCGCAATTCCTTTCTCCTGTAGTTCAACTATGTATTTCCTAGTCTACTTGAACCTTGCACAGGACATTTATTCATACATAATAGACACATGCATAATAGGTGTAATGTATACACATTATACATATAGAGAGAGTGGGACTATTTCTTAATCTGTCTGTACAAAAAGGTTCTTCTTTGCTTTGTTTTTGGAGAAGAGGTTAGAGAAAGAGACTCGGATTGACTCATGGCTCGATGAGCTTTCTCTGTATCTTTCTCCGTTTCTCCTTCTGTCACGATCAGCTTCCGATCTCCTTGTACAAACAAAAAGAGGCCATAAGTCAAAGGTCATTAAAATGAATGAGATGGATATCCCGCTTCTTCCTTTTTGTCCCCCGCTATCTCTCACTCGTCACCATTTCTTACTCCTTCCATTATTCTTGGTCTTTGTCTTCTTGTCCTTTCCCATGCCATGCCACTGTCCTTGTGTGTATCACTTTTTAACCTTCTTAAGGTCACGGTGACTCAATAAAGATTTAGAAGCAAACTTTGTACAATGCAATGCAATAAAAGGAAGAAAATTCGTCCCAAGACACAATAAATCGATTTAAACAACTGACAGATGACTGACTTTTATATTTTTTCTTCTACTGTTGAGAAGACTTGTAAATTGTGAATTGAAAACCGAAAATTAAATTTTCAAACACCGCCAATGTCAATGTAAAACATCTTTGGAAATTTTCATACAGTTAGTCATAGACATGTGTCGTATACTGTACACGAGCACAATTATTCTTAATAGCCATTATTTTTTCCGTGTTTGTAATCCTACCACTTTTATTAGCCAAGTATAATGACAACGGCTAATGGTTACTTTGACTTTCCCAGTGAACTTTGATTTATTGGCTGGATAATAATAGTGGTGATGATGGAGGATTTTCCAAGATACATATACATTATACATGCAGATAATTTGGTGGATCCCTTCTTCTCATTCTTCTTCTTCTTCGCCTTTTGATTGCATAGCTTTATACACTATTATTCGAGCTCAAGGATGACTTATGTATCCAAATTTTACGTACAAAGACAATAGATCGAGTTCTAGTCTAGTCTAGTCTAGGTCTAGTTCTGCTTGCTTATAATTAAACGACTATTCATAATCCATCGAGATTTGGGTGGCTATATACATAATTCTATAATCTACACAGATTACACCGATATAATAATAACAGGGTAGTATAAGTAAGTGTATATAGTAGAGTAAGAAAAGCCGACGTGAATGTGTGATATTTGAATTGTTTCTTCTCTCCTGGAATAATTAGGATGGCGAATCAGGAGGAGTATATTAAGAGGATAATGGGCACTCTATTCACACATACATACACACGGAAGCTATAAAGCTTCTCCAATCTTTACATTTCATACGCATGCTATACAATGTACAATGATGTATGGTGGTTATGGCACGCTTATATATAGAATACATACTCATTTTACAACATGCATACAAATGCTGTGGCGTGTGTAACACGAGACGGTGGAAGAAAGTTGCAAATTGTTCCTCTTTCTTCTTCGTCTTCGCCTCGGCGGCATTTATCACCGTGTCTCTATATTTATATAAGTAATATCTCTTCCATTTTCCAATTTCCCAGGGAGAGTGTAAATACATTGTAAATTGTACATTGTACATACACTTGCATATTGTATGCAGATCTACCACTATCAGTATAATATGCATATGTACATAGAAAAGACAGTCTTGGGGACAATCTCCAGAGAGACAAAGGGATGGCCGGAGAAATGGAGAGGAGAGGCTCGGTGCAGGTTCATTAATATTAATTGAGTTAATTTAGCTAACACGGAATCGCTTGTCATCATTAGGACTAACCGTTCATTTATATCTAAATTCTAGAGCCTATCTATGCAACATACATATTACATATATTCAGAACCAAGAACCAAGAACACTGACTTTGTGGGCTTGGAGTTAGACTTGGAGTTGGACTTGGACTTGCAATTGAAGTTGGAGCTTTATGCTCAATCTCCATTCTTTTCCTTTCCAACAGAACATTTATTCCGTCCGCCTCTTTCTTTTATCCTGCTACATATTATTCTATATTATGTATACTCTTCCACCTCCCTTGTACTTTTTCCTTTGTGTATGTGTGTGTGTGTGCCATACTTTTCACCGTCTTTTCATTCTTCCTCCACAGAATAAGAATGAGAGGCGGGCGAAGAGTTATTAACGGCATCCCCTATGTACTTATTAGAGAAGAGCGCGGGACGGCTTTTGCCATCCCGTACCGTCCCGGTACCGGACGTTCCTCATCCCGTCCCATCCCGTCCCGGGCCTAGCCCTACCTCCGCCGTTCCATCCCGTCCCGGGCCCGGATTTTCTCTGTCCCGTCCCGTCCCATCCCGGGTCTAAAAATTTTCCGATTCCGGAGGCTATCAAATGCAGTTTTTTAAAATGAATAATTTCAAACCCATGCCAAACGTAATTTTCTAAGAACTACAATAGAACAAGCTCAAACAATAACGACGTATATTCGGTCGTCAAAATATTGAAAAGATGTTATTTGTGAGACCGTTTAATCATTAGTTTATTGAAAATAAATAAAAGAATAACACAGAGCTAAAAAATACTAAAGTAAAGCTAAAATATTTGAAATAAAAATTAATAAAGCGTTTTTTATGATTTGGAGTGGCACAGCCACTCCACCATTGAAATAAAAAATACCAACATAAAATAGCAAATTACAGCTTACTACAACTTAAAAAATTAAATAAAATTTTAACCTTCATTCTGTTTGGAAATTGCGACTTTGCAAACGAGTGAACACAAAATAAAGTGAATATCAAAACTTATTTAGATTATTGAATGCAGGCGTATGAAAATTATGTATGTAGTTTTAAAGCAACATCAACAAAGGCAACAAGGGCGATGCCTTT
>JAQIVE010007746.1:0-10122 GCA_034698285.1 Sminthurinus bimaculatus
AATATTCATAATATGATTACTAATACTGATTACACGCCACTATTATGATTTTTAAGATTTTTTATATTGACATACATCATATACCATAGCCTACAATTATTAGAATTACAAGTGAAATGCTACATAGGAGGTTATATCATACTTTATATCGTCAAGAATCAACACAACACATTACTCTAAGTATACCCATTTTATAAAATTAAAATTTCAATTTTTGCAGCTTTCACAACCGAACGTTTAGAAATACTAACTTAAAGCTTAATGAAGCAAAATGGGAGTTAAATACTACGGTGATAGAAATAAGTTGTTCATGATCACAAGTTATGACTCGTGACCAGGATTACATAATCGTTATTACAACTAATTAAGCAATAAACATAATAATATGTACATCTACTAGATCCCCCATAAAAATAGTCATATTATAACAAAAAAACTGTACAAAAAAGGAGAGGATTAAGGAAGGAAACAAAATATTAGGCATTTATTAAATAATACTTTTTATATGTTTTTATATTATATCGTTGAGAACAAACTTCATTTTTGTCATCTTTAAACTTGGAGCAAAAATATTTAAAAAAATACAAATTTCTAAATATATTATTATCAGAAAAGCTAACTCGACATCATTCTTTGAAACACGAGTATCAGAAATTTACGTCATAATATTATTATAAAATGTAAAATAATTTTACGTTTTAAAATTTTTTCAACAAATTCAAAATTTTACGTATTTAAAATATTGTACAATTGGGAAAAAACAAAAGCAAATCAACGGATATACAAGACAACTGCAGTTTTTTTTCGAATCGGGTGGATTTTGATTCACAAGGAAGAAAAGTCAATCAACAATGGATTTTTTGAGACGAATGATGATGACGCTATTGGTCATCGTATGTACCTTACAACGTAGACAGTCTACCAAGTCAGTGACATACCCTCGGAGATTTTGATACAAAATGAAGCGTGATGACAATGCCGGTTTGGCCCTTTCTGCCTCCTCCAGTTCCTCGTCTGCTAGCTTCAAGTCAGCTTCCATTCGAGAGAGTGACCCTTCATGGGATTCCTTTGAAAGTTTCAGCTTCTCTAGTCTGATATACATTGGTGACAAAATAAAGAAATAAAATGGTTTTTACCCATTTTAAAAATTAGAACATTATTTCATACATTTCATAATAATGATATATTTTAAACCTTATGTCAAAATCTTCTTCAAAACGAAATAAAAATGAATTGTTGATAATTAACACACATCATCAATCAATCAATCAATTAACACACATATGTAGATACATAGTAATTTTGCTATTTTTTTTGTTATAATATGCAAAAAAAAATTAATATAAAATAACATACCTATCTCCTAATGCGCTAAGTACGAGCTCGGGTGTGAGTTTTTTATTTCCAGCAACAATATCATCAACATTTAAAACGCGACTATTTTTACTTGAATTGAGTAAGTCTTGTCGATTTTTATTATTCAATGTATCACTACTAGAAGAAGATAATAGTATATCGGCAGTTGGATAACTAGGATATAAAGTGGAGGAGACTGATGGGTCATAATAAGATCCTGCAGTATACAGATTAGAAGTATCAGTATACATGTACGCCTGTTGTTGAAATTCTTTGGCCACATTTTGCATTTGTGACTGAGTAACTCCTTTTCTTAATTGTTGTTTTTCCCATTCGTCCATTTCCGCATCCGATTCTCCAGCAGAAACTCGATCTCTCTCCTCATCCTGTGCTGCATCAAAGGCTTCTCTCCTTTTGTCCCGAGCAATTTGTGCAGCATTGGTAGCCGTAGAAAAATCAAGTCTTTCTTCATCTTCATCCCCACTCCTGTCATTGTCATCATCGCGAACGAGTCTAGATTTTTCTCCTCGATATTTTTGAACATTCTCTACAGGTATAAATTCAACGGCACCAGACTCCCTAGCCATTTGTCTCCGTTTTCTTGCTTCATGAATTAAGTTGGCGTCGGGAATTTGACCTTTTTCTAGAGCTACCCTAACAGCCTCTGATGCAGCGTCCCTTTGAGCGGAACTACGAAATTGGACAGACACCTCTAATTCTTCCTCATCTTCCTCCTCAACATCTTCGGCTTCCATGGTTGTTGCTTCAGCCTCCCGTCCATTTAAAATCCTTATAAAGTCTTTATTATTGGAACTTGAATTAACAATTAGGTCACTTCCTTTTCCACTATCTCCTTCCTCATTAAAACCACCAAAACTAATTTTGTGCGATTGAAAGGTTTTAAATGTAGAACTACCACCGCTGGACCCCTCATTCTTTTTTTCTCTACCTCTTTGCTTTATTAATCTTCGGGAAACGGAGGACTTTTTAACTTTAAATACTTCACCATCATCCCCATCAAATTCATCGTCAAAGCTTAAAACAGTTTGTTTTTTACTTGAGGCTGATTCTTTTTCTTTTTGTGAGAAACCTTTATTACTTTCTTGCTTTATTTTAGCTGCTTGTAATTTCTCCGGTTTAACTTCACTACTATTACCATTATTAGTACTCACAGGCGTAATTTCGGGAATCGGTGTATCGTCCATTTCATCATCATCCCCATCATTAGCTATTGTAATTACACGGGGACGAACAGCTTTCTTGGGACGTCGAAATAGAGCCATTTTTAATATAGTTGGATTTAATACTCCTTTAACTATGCACTCTGCACCCGTTTTGCTCACCGATTTGATGTTATGTAGGAAATTAAATTCGCTCACGGTAATAAATAATGTGTGAAAAACAGAAACAGTTACAATTTCAACTTTTAATTATATAATAACCGTATAACAGTAATAACTAGTGCTGATTGACCTTTAATTAATTAATTAAACTTTACATCCAAAAAATGACACAAAACTCGCTTCGCCAAAAAATTAACTTGACTCTTTTTTTTCTCCACTTTTTGAGTTTTCCGCCAAATCGCGTACGTTTCTCAACTCTATGACAAAATGTAATAGCAACGAATGATGCTTAGAATTTTAACTTTTAACAAACGTTTAACGTTTGGACCCTTCACCAATTGAAATAAAACATTCAACTGACAACTAAAAAATTAAGTGAAAAAGAACAGATTTCATCTGAAAGATCAAATTGATCAAAACATGCAAAAGGCATCCAAAAATTCCAAATTTTCTAGTATAATTCGTAGTACGGTGGACACAAAATGTGAGGGAACTGTTTTTGTCATGTTTGGCTCGTGGAAATTCTTCCGGTAATTACAATAATATGGTCCAACAAAGGTGCTCCGCCATAATAAAAGTGTCCCTAAACTCTATAATAAAACCATCATCCAGTCAGAAGATCCAAAATTTGCAAATGATTTGTATTTATTCTCCAGTTCTTTGCATCTGTCAAAATTAGCACTCTCGCCTAATGTTCAACTAAAACAAACACTTTTATCCTTTCGTAATTACAAAACTCTGCAGTTTGTTAGCAATGGACAGCAGGGCTCAAAAAATTTCACCTCCAACAACTCTAACAGTAATTAATTCAAGACCAATTCGCCACTAATTTACCTATTGCATATTGTATTGAACTTTAAAGCCGCAAGCAACAGATAATCATGCTGTCCGCCCGGAGAAAAATATTACTTAATAATACCGATAGAGTGTATCCCCTTTAATTAACAATGGTACGAATATTGTACCTACTACTACTAAAGTCATAATAATAACATGGACTTGGGTAGCAATTGGAAATCTAAACACACGCGTGAAAGTAGCGATGATAACAGTTTAAAAAATGACGATGACTCCACGGAGGGGTCTGTAACAGACGAAGTAAACACATTAAGTAAAGACGACAGTGCTAATGATAATACTACAAGCAATAATCGAGATGGAACGACGGCTACAAAGGCTGTAGCAGGAGCCATCATATTAAATACTAGTGCAAATAATGGAACTTATACAAATATCAGTCCATCAACACTGCCGATTCCAAGGGAAAGGGAGAATAATTCGTCGCAAAGGGAGAGGGACTCCTTATCAAGGGAAAGGGAAAAGGAAAAAGAAAAGGACAAAGGGGGTGGAAATGAGACCTCAGATGAAGATGAAGTTGTCAACTACCCTAATCAACCTCCAATACAAAATGGTGAACTTTGCATTCTTTTTTTTTTGCATTTTTTTATTTCCAAAATACAGAAAAACTGAGTGTGTTTATATGTACTTAACTGCGTACTTACTCTTTGTGTATTTACAACTTTTGCAGGTTTTGTAGTATTTATCCATCAGCTGAATTTGGCAACAACGGCAAAGGAAAAGAGGACAGTCGTCGAATGGATTTCAGTATGTCGTACTAGTTCAGTAAAATTCAGACACGTCTTTTTACTTTTGGTTCAGTAGCATAATATGTTTTTATTGGTAAAACGATAAGCCGTTTACACTTAAAGTATGAATAAAATTTGTCATTATTATTACAGGATGCACTAAAAATGTTGGACATTTACCCAGAAACAATAACGGTTGACAAGTTGATTGAGCAGTCCATTTCACAAATATCCAAACCAAAAGTTCCTGTAATCAAGTTCTCAAGACCTACTGGTAAGAGCAATCCAATATTTTTATTCATATTTTCCTGTGACTTTTCTCCTGACTTTTTGTTCTCTCCTTTTTCTGTGTTTCCAGATGAGAAT
This sequence comes from Sminthurinus bimaculatus, assembly GCA_034698285.1. Lineage (NCBI taxonomy): Eukaryota > Metazoa > Arthropoda > Collembola > Symphypleona > Katiannidae > Sminthurinus > Sminthurinus bimaculatus. Next base: position 4,652 of record JAQIVE010007746.1, read on the forward strand.
GACCACTCTGTCAAGTCGGATTTTGTGAGTGACAACGGGAGTGGTGCCAAGCCTCAGAAACCAACAACAAAAGTAGTTCAGTCTAAAAAGAAAATTAGTAGGAATGAAAAGACCAAGAGTGGGATGGTCGCTCCAGGGCAAAACTCCATGTTTCCAGCATGGAAAGGACAACGGGTTAACACTCAAAGATCGGTCAACTCTACCAGCTCCAAGGGGCTACAAAGAAAGTCTGTCCGTCCTGCAAAGCCCCAAGTGATAGAGGACAAGAAGCAAGAGTATGGTGTTCAACTTTCAATCCTTCGGGAAAAGTGTCGATCAATGCAGATGGAAAACAGCAAAAGTGTCTGGGTGCTCCTCGTGGAAAGTAGACGAAGATGCATTGTGGACATGGCAAAATTAAAGTTGGTTCATTTTATTTAAAATTGTGAAATTATTGCTACATTATTTATCATATTAAACGAAATTGCGAAATAAATTATAATTTTTTTTGCAAAAACGTGATTAGAAACAATTTCTGTTTTTGTTACTGGTTTCAGCTCATTGGCATCCAAATTCCGGTTTAAAGTTAGATGGATTGCTGCCCAAACTCCGCGTTCATTAGACCAAAGCGTTTTCAATGTTGTTAATGATATTGTTCAGACCAAGAACATTTGTTTTCCAGAGTATGATTTTTGTACATGTCCATTAATTATTATTAACTCTTTTTAGCTTCAATGAATTTAAACTATTAAACAAACTGACAAAATTAAACAGACAAATGAAAGCTTCCCGTTGGAGAGACAGGGAGGCCAAAAGTGAAGGCAAACCCCAGGAAGGAAAGCCTGGGAAATATCAAACCAACACTAAAGCTCTCCACGTTGAAGTTCTGCACAAAACTTTGTCCACCCAATTCGACGTCTCGTCCTACGCCTCATTTGACATAACCAAACTCATGGCCAAAGCTGCAAATGGGACTTCTTCTTCTACTTCTCTCCCCTCCACCGCCGATCCCAAGAATGAGCAAGTAACTGAAGAACTGCCCAAGGATGAGAATGCCCCAACAATAACTCTTCAAAACAATGCCAACGAACAAAAAACCGAGAAAAAGAGCAGTAACAATGACGCAGCAATCGAAGATAGCAACGAATCCATTGCAACAAAAAGTACAAATTCTAGCTCTCTTTTTGAAATCGAGTCCACAAGTAAAAACTACGGTGCAATGTACAATGCGGTGGTTCAGCTGGCGCTAACCTCGGAAAATAATATTAATAGTGACCATAACCCCTTTTCTTCCCCATTCGTGAAAAAAACGTAATTTTTCACCGATATTACTTCTCTAATCTATATTTTCTACAGATTTATGTTAATTATTTCTACTTTTACCAGCATTAAGCATTATTAAACAACAAATCTCATTATTGCTCATCTAGGGACCCGCTAAATTTACCTTACGCAACCGATGCTTCGAAATTGGACGACTTGCAAGTAGAAAAAAAGGACCTAAACGGAAACGAATTTCGAGCTCGGACGGAAGAAAGCAACTCCAGGTCGATAATAGTTGTCGTTCGTGAGTACACTTAAATCTTAAATAAATTGATTAATAATCATAATCATGACAATTATTATCAACCTTGGGAATATGGATCAGTATTTTGTAATCACACTAGGTAGAAGATAATAATATGTCTTTGGCTTGAAAAAATTAAAAAGATTGATTTATACTTTTGTATATGATTTTAGGTGACTTAACAAAGGCTGGTATCAGGATAACTAATTTGTTGAAAAAAATGCTGCGTCGGGAAGGCATCCGTAATTACTCCATGAGCGTTACCAACTTACTTATGCAGCCCAAAGCCGTGGAGCTAATGGAGAATTTCGCCCTCAGTTCTGGCGTCGATGCCTCCAGAGACACGACGATTGGGTGTAAAATCCTGATACAGAAAGGTCTCAACTATAAATTAGCGGAGAAAAGATCACACGTCATCATAGTGGATGTGGAGGATGAATCTTTTGTTCGAATGTGGTCAATTTATAATTACGGAATTAAATTGGGTTATAAGGTAAGAAAGATACAAAATACATGATGATAATTCCTAAATAATATTCTCAGTGAAGAATACTTAGTACTTAATACTTAAATACGTCATACTTTGAGTTCCTTTTATAATTCACAGTGTCTTGTTCTCGAAAAGAAGGCTGACGGAAGTTTCGAGGCTAATTTAAAACGCGTTTTTCAGATTATTCGTCATAGATTTAATGCAAGACAACTGCCTGCTGCATGGCCGTCATTAAGACAACTAACTACGTACAACTGTTTTAGATTTATCTACCTTAAAAACTTTTTAACAGTATGCAGTAAAAAAAGGAATAATGTGAAAAACTGATGCTTTTCTTCATATTTCATATTGTATAAATAACAATTCCAATTTCAGGTCAGTCAGCAGTGGTCAATTAGTATACAAGCCAAAAGCATTAGAAAGGTTGGTTGTGCCGGGCGGAACTACTGTAAATAGTGAAAATGCTGTTAGTATTGCCCAATCCATAAGGAATTTAGTAAAGGCTCATAAGTTAAAATTATCCCTTCAGTGTAATAGAACTGCGTCAAATGCTCGCATAGTTGTAACCGAGGTAAAAGGTCAAGATCAAAGCTCGAAACTTGGCTCTACTACTGACCCTTCTATTCCCACTAAAAGTTGTGCCAGTGATACAATAGCAAACATAAATAATAATAATAACAATAAAACACAAGAAGAGGACGAAACAAAACAACAAACACCCGATTCTTACTCATGGCTAACGTTCATAGAGGATAATTTGGAGGCAAATAGCAGTACGGAATGTTCGTGTCAATCTAGGAAAGACGTCGACCCTAGTGCCAGTGACAATAAAAATTACAAAGGGCCAGTATTAGCCATAGAACAAGGGGAAAGTGAGCAAAAACAAGTGGCTGAGAGCAAAAGTCCACAAGATCTTAGCAATAGCAGTGATGGCTATGAAAATCCAGGTATATCGTTACCAACTGCGGAGACAGGAGTCAGTGAAATAACAGACGATGACGATGAGAGCAAAGTGGCAGAGAGGCTGTATACGGAAGCCCTGGAAAATTCAGATTTACTTTTTGACTGCATCATGTCACAGGGCAATGAAGACGAAGATGAAGACTGTGAATATGAAGACGTTAGCAAGGAACAAGAAGAAGAAGGAGGAGAATCATTTACAAATTCAAGGAATATGGACATTAGTGATTTTTCTGACGAGGAAAGTGAACTTCCAACAGATTTTTTTGACGTCAAGTCCACGGTGATTGGACAAGAATTAGAGGTGGATACAGATGATGATGATGATGATGAGGACGAGAATGACAACCCCCGGGAAAAGGTGGAACAAAATGTTCGGCCTAAAAAACCTCGTGGGGTGAACAAGCTGCATAAAAACAGGAATAGTGGAGCGGACGCCGAGTCAAATGATTTTTCTACGGATGACGAAGAAATGCCGGAGGGTGAAGGGTGTGTGGAGAAAAACGGCGGAAATTGTAACAGGAGAAAAAATCTTTTAGAAATTCATCGATACAAATCGAGGTTAGAGTTGCAAATATTCATTTACAGTACTAGATTATACCAAAGTATGTTGTCATGCTATGATATCACATGTATATTAAGTCCTTTATTTATGCTGTGCTGAATTATGCCACAGGGATGATACCGCAGTCACCGCCTCAAGCGCTTCTGAAGAAGAACTTTTTAAAGGGTGGGTGGCCTATCCTAATCGAAACACAACCACCGGCAATCAAACTGAACACGGATGCTTTAAGAGGTACAGTTTTTTCAAAACAACCAACTTTTAAAATATAACATGCATACGACTTGGTGATCGTTTTTTTCTTATTTTCACTATTGACCTAAACCTTTCTCTTTGCTCTATTATGTGCGTACAGGACGCATTCTAAAGTATCTGAATTTTTCAAGCGAGTTTGTCTGTGTGGTCGGAAGTCTGGGTCTCCAATTCATAATGATCCCCAAAGTCATCAGTCATCAATATCGTGATGTTTACAAGTTTGTTTTTAAATTTTAAACCATAAACTATTTTAGTTATTAGCCTTCCCCAAGAAAGGAGGGGGCAAAAACAAAAACACTGTTTCATTTTTTATTTCATTTCAAGAATGTGCACAGTGATTTCTATCATGTATAGTTTTTTCTTTCGGAATTTTTTGAAGCAATAATATAATATTGATTTTACACAATTCCATGCTACTTTAATTCGATGCTTTTTGTGTAAGTAAAAGAGAAAGTACAACACAGTCGAAAAGAGAAAGCTTGTGACTTGATGGCTTACGATGTAGTTTTAGTAAGAGGAACAACGTCAAAATGAAATACTGGGAAAAGCAGGCATGAACCAATATGATAATTTATGATTATGAAATTCAATTGAAGTATTTACATGAATAGCTTACCTGGTTAGGTATGCAGTATGTATGAATGTTTCGTTTTTCCTAACTTAGTTTAATATTATGGGCATGAAACCTGTGCTCGAAAAATGTCACGTCTAAAAGTACTTGAAGGAAAGCCATCTAACATCCTTAGCCAGTGCTTGGCATGGAGGCAAAACTATCATTTGATGAAACGTTTACAATTTACAATAGACACTGCACACAAATTTGTTGATACTTTCCTTGTCGTTGATTTATAGTTTTGATTTTTTATTCCATATTATTCCAGTTTTTGCCAGTCCTTTATATATTATCAATTATTTATATAGCACATCCGCCAAAAACAGTACAGTATGTAAAACTTTTCTTCCTCTAAAAACTATTCATAAAAATCGTACGGAACTAATCGTAAGTAAATAAATTAGCTATATATAATATTAAATATTAGATACATTGTATCTTTTATGTGTATACTATGTAAATCTTAACTAATCTTAAATAAGTAAGTAAATATATAAATGTATTTGTTTATCAAACCATCGTATATGATGACAAGGATAAAGTAAAAAGAACGATGACATATAAGACGACATACTATAAAATATGACACCTCAGGTAAATAATATATTAATTTTTATAGTATATTGCTCCTTTCCATATAAATAAGTAAAATTCAAAGACATGAGAGGATGACAAAAATGAAGTAGACAACGAGTAAAATCTAACTATTGCCGTATTTAGGTAAATAAATAATTAGAAATATAGGAATCTGCTGTAAATTAGAGTAAAAATCTTGGTTGCCGTTTGTTCTTTTTGTTCATACAATATGTAGGTCTCTCTGATATGTTACAATCATTTATTCATCAAAAATTAGTAGTATAGTAGTTGTAATTGCATAATAAGTGTAATAATAATATCATTTATATTCATATCATATCATCAACAGGCTCATAATTCATAACGTTTTCTTTTGTCGATCAGTCACCTTTTTTCTAGTTAATATGAATAAATGACATATCATTATTATTATTTATTTTTTATAATAAATAATAATACAATAATACAT
>JAQIVE010007747.1:0-10122 GCA_034698285.1 Sminthurinus bimaculatus
ATAAGCCTTAGTTTTAAAAACAGTATACATAGTACATGCCGAGTACAAACTGTGTTGCCATAAACCTTTGCTACTTTTTATTACATAATGTTGAATTTGTTTGTATTCACCATGTGCAATTTCTGTCTCAAAGTCTATTACAGCCTTCAGCATGCTGCGAGTTTTATTCTCGTCTTTTGCTCCTAAAAGCAAAGCAACTCTGGTCATGTACTCGAGATACGCTGCAAAGAAAAAGGAAAACAATTTGAAATTAAATTTGTTAATAACTTTTTAAGATTTAGCTCTATATCTATTAGATATTATATTTGTATTGGTTTACTTATTTAAGCTATGTATGCACTTTACTGTTTTCACGTGAAAATTTTTCGTATGAAAACATCTCAATGTAAAGCATAAGAGACTTTTTCTTTTGAGCTCTTTTCAAGTGCATATTAGGCTATACTGCGAAAATATTCTCACCTGTGATCACATGTGCTTGAGTTTTATTCAGATAATATTCCCGTGTAGGCAGGGTCAGCCCGCCTTGGTCTATCTGTAGTAAGTAATAGAATTTTCATTTACATATTTTTTCATTGACCTTGAAAGTTGAAATTAATCTGTAGTGTGCACTTATACTTACAGTATGTGATTTGATTTTTTCTTGAATAACTAATGAAAATGCAGAATAATAAAATGCTAACCTGGATCACGTGTCTACTTGAATTTCTATCGTCTTCTCCTACAGCCCAAGTAAAGAGCCCTCCCATGTTGATGTTGTTCTATAAGTAACCAGCATGTTGAATTATAGGAAAGTATCTCATTATATTTTAAAATTGTTGAGACTAAATCGGTAGTAAATATACATTTAAATTGCACAAATTGTAAAAAAATTGGGTTTCCTTAATTTTGCACGAACATGTAAATACTGAAGTTGGGTTTGAAACGTCCAGTTTGATAGACTAAAGTTACTCGGCGAAATAGACCAGCCGCCGACTCGAATTAATAAATCTTGGAGAGGTCCTCCCCCAAGTTTTTCCTGCGTTTCATTCTTGTCTATGCAGGACCTGTAAAATTTCTTGGCTTTCTCCTCCGCTTCACTTTTACTCTCGCCATTCTCTGCAAATTTAATTTGATATTTGTAATTATTTATCATTTATAATAGATCCAATTTTGTTGCTACCTGCAGACATATACAATTCAGGTGACACTGAATACTGTATTTACCAGAAACTTACTACACAATTGTTGATCACAACCTCGACTTACCTAGAGAATTTTTCATAATTAGTTGGTTCTGTTGGCCTAACTTTTGAAATGTTCCCCATGTTGCCTTTCCATCGGGAATTGGGTTTTCCGCTACCCAACCTCCACAGGCGTACTAATTTAAATCAAAGAGTAAATCAAAATTTGAAAATATTATTAGTTTAAAATTTCAATAAATGGCTTTTGGAAAAGTATTAAATAATAAAAAATAAATAGTGCAAACCTGGTAAAAGTCGTCGCATGGGTCGACTGAAAAGTTCATGGATGAAAGCACAGACGACGCTATGTTTATACAAGTTGGGGTTAAACAAGTGTCTCCTACACAAAGTGACAGGATAAAAGCATCAGTCTTCAGTATCGCATCTTACAGTTAAAAGGTATTGTTTTTCACAGAAAACCTTTCTTTTATAAATAAGTACATTTACGTCGTGTTTACTTTAATATATAAGATACAAAACCATGTAAGTAGTAAGTATGGCTAGTAAAAAGCTTTCAAGTTTTAAGATGAGCTCAACCTTTTGTGTTGGGGTTGAAACTTAAGATATATGAAGAATTTTTCCATCCTTTAATGGCTAACGCGGTGACGACGGTTAGGGCGGCGAATAACACGAGCAGGAAAAACAGTAAAAGTTTCTCGAGGAAAGTCCGAGCTTGCCAAATGTTGGGCGGTTGAACCGGTATGATGTGGGTCTTCATGTGGTCCAAATGTACCGAATCCTCCTCCTCGGTTAGCTCAGCTCTCTTGTACTTTGCCATTTTGCTCCTGATCGTCCCTTTAAAGTCAAGAAACGTGTTAATCACTGAATTTACCCAATATCCATTGGACCGATGCCTTTGCCTTGATCGTGACTGTGGTGATGACGATGATGATGACAATACTGATGATGAGTTCATTTCATCAAAGTGCCGCTCACTATCTATAGCAAGTGTTTCAATGGACTCTTCATCGTCTTCTCCCATGTTTTGCACTAGCTCTTCCTCTACTCTCAGTCTCTCGTGTATGAAATATGAATTGTACAAAACGTGGTCTAATTTATTTTTATTGATCAATTGCACATTACAATCACTATTTACAAACCACTACACAAACTACTCACCACTATGTATGTATATCTATGCAGTTATAATGTAGCAAATTGAAATTGGTAAATCAAATCAAAGATCTAAAAGAGTCTCTTAATCTAGTGTGTACGTCAAAAGATTGCCTCTGACTTCATTAGTGAACTGGCAACGAATTTACTATCGTTCATTCGCCACTGCTGACTGTGGTGCAATACTGACGGCTGCTTATTTTTTGCATGACTAGTTGCCTGCAAACTAGTACTAAACTGATTTGTAGTGAAAAACTATCTGGAATTATATGTATTGCATATAATTTATTGCTTATCATCTCCAAGGCGCACATGTGTTGTAAGTTTATACACATACATAATAATACAATGAAATGTTTTTTGCATGGCTTATTTAAGCACTATGCATGCATACTCACACACACGTTAGTGTAACATAGTACGTAGTAATGAAACCGCAATGGTTAACCTTTTTTCCTTATCTAGATAACTACAACATGTTTGTTTTAAGCCTGACCAATAAATACGTGCTTATGAATTATTAAAGTCATGTCACATTCATAAATATCTCACATAAGTAGATACTTTTGTAAGTATTAGCTTAAAGCTTTGTTCAAAATATAAACATTATACATAGTTCATTATGTGTTTAGTACAACTAGAAGCTATGACGCTATGAGTAATACGACGGAATAACTTCCTCTTCCTTTCCCTATCAAATAAATATGCACTTTGTTCTTTTACTGTCTATACTTATTACTTATGTTCTATATTATCGTTTTTATTGTCTGCATAATGCACTCGATTAATTTAAAAATTAATAGCAGCAAACTTTTGTGTGTCAGAAAATGTAATTAAATTGTGTGAAGGCGGTATCATTTTTCTCTGAATTTTTAGCTTTTCTGACGTATTTATTTACGAATTGATGTACGTGGTGCATTTTTGTTATTATTGGCAACCCATATTTTCTTCACAATCAGTTTGAGTGTGTACTTTATTAGAAGGAAAATGAAAGAGAAATCGGTATTGTAAATCCCGAGTGCCTTTTTCCCTTTCCTTTGAACTCAGGTCGTATTCATCAAGCATCGGACTCATAACTCATTCAGTCCGAGCTCACTGTTTGTCGTATTCAGTCACCTTGCAAGTGTACGCTATCACATCATATAATTTCGCATCATATCATATATCAGTCTGCATGTAATGAGAGTAGACCACACTCACTCACTCATACAGACATAGGTACGTACGTGCATACATTATGCATTCAAACAAGTCCGACTTTGAAATGAAAAGCCTTCTGGAGTGTGTGCCGTATTACAGAGTTTACACTATGCATTTTTCAAAAGTTTACTTGCTTGCTTTCCATAATCATAAAATATATAAAAGGGAGGAAATGGCTCGTTCACTAACTATCGTATAGTATTCATTCAGGAGAGACAAGACAGAAGATTTCGCAGAAAATAAATGCATGAAAGTACATAATATTTCACATCCATACTGTGCTCACTTGTGTGTATGTATGAAAATTGAACATGTACAATGTACAACCTTGAGGACCGTATAATATTTCTCAACTTTTTTCCCAACTCTGACGTCAACCTCATACTAATGGCTATATAAAACGGACAGATACACACAGTCATGTATAACCATATAACATAACATAATGGTTATCCTCATTCAAATTGATAAAAGAAAAATAGAAACAAATGCCACACAGATGACGAAGATACACAAGTACAAAATAAACAGTTCCGACTTATCTATGCATGTACAATGTAGATACATACAAACAAGTATACATGTGGTTGTAAGTTTAATACATTTAATACATCAGTATGATTCGAGCCGACAACTAAACAAAACTAAAGTGAAGTGAACTGTGTGTCATTGTTCACTGTTCTCGAGTTCTCCTTCTCCGTTCAAAAGTTGAAGGTACGGGAGACACAGGAAAAAGCCAGAACAAACAGCAAAGGTGGTAACAACAAAACAGGACAAAGTAACTACAGCAAACTTGCTACTGAATAGAAAGCTCATGCATCTTGTATGTACCGTATATATAAATATCACGGAATCGGCGAATGCTGGATAAACTTTACAATGTTGCACAAATCCTATATTGAATACACAGCACATGCATATTGTACAAATTATACCGAAAGATATCGGAAAGACAAAATAAGGCTCCTATATTTAGCTTTCCGGTTTAACGGTAATATGTATTATGATACTGGTTGATATTATATCTGTAGATTGTACATAAAAATGTAGATATAGATTTAATATCTTTCTCTGACTCTTCTGTACTTATTGTGAGATCATTATGGATCCCATGGTAAAGTTAAACGAAAATATAAAGTACAGTATACATATACATTTCATTGTTAAAGATCCATGATACAAAATTAAGTTTAATGTCCATCATATAAAGCTCATAAATTCCATTTCAAATCTAACCATAAGTACCCTACAATACTTTCATGCAACAAAACGTCCCACCACAATAAAAGATGAGATTATCAAAAGATGCCAGCTAAACCTATATTATTTAGATGATCATACATTTTTCCCTCTCTCGTCTCCTTCAGTCCACGTCCATACTCATATGTCAAATTGATGGAAAATGAAATAAAATGAAATAAAGACTAATGCTCTCGAGACTATCTGCCTTTACTGGGATTATTTTATCTCCGTCTAAGCGCACTAACATATGGATGAAGAGATTAGTTTATAAAAATCTATAATGTACATACACTTTTGTACGTTTGTAGTACATAGCAAACGAACATACTTGAAGCTATAATTTGAGTATTGAAAATTGCAATCATACTCTATATATCCTATATATAAAGTTATGCTGTATTATTCTCTCACAAGCAGTGTCAGTGTCCAGCAGCTCCCTTTGACAACTATAAACTACAAATACATAATATGTATGATACACATATTATACAAAGTACAATAAAATGGTATAGTATACCGTTTTATACAAATTTTACTACTCTCAAGCATCCGCTTGTTCGTCTTAAATTTATACCAAATAAATGAGTCCTGTGCTCAGAAGTACTGAAATTTGCGAATTTGTGTGTTTACATAACAATGTCATATTTAATTTCAATTTTACATTCAGCAGAATATAACATCAGGGTACATAAAATAAAAACTGTGTCAACTAGGGGTATATCCATCCAGTATTCAGCTCTCAAGTTAAAGAGAAATAATAATAAAAATGTGGAGATGGTAGCAAGGAAAAATCTTTTGAACTTCCTTTACCACGCCAGAAAAAAATGACTGGCATGCGTAAGGAAAAGCTCGCACACTCTTACTTTTACTCTGTCCTGGCCTACAGTAAAGTACACTGCAGTACAATATGTATGTGTATAATACACGGAATGTTTTCATTCCTCTATATATGCACATATGTATACCTAGATAGATGTATAGGGTCTACAGCATAAGACAGACATCCAAGTGCTATTTGTTATTGCACTAGTTCACACAACATATGCAACTGTTTTCAAGATACTTTTATGTATACTAATCGTAAGCCGTATCATGTGTCTTATGTATACATACACATTGGATACAACACAAATTGCTAAATCCTACAACTGCTTCTGCTTCACAAATTACGAGTACGACCCAAAGATCCCCGTCTGTACATATTTCATTTCATTTCAATGTCTTTGATGTGATTATGCTCCTAATGCGTTTACTGGTAAAATGCTGACTGGCGTGTGTAATATGTTTAATGTGTGTATGCATGTATGAATGTATGTAGAACCAGAACAAATTATGTCTAAAGTCCCCATTTACACTAAATTTGACAAATTTATCAACCTGAATCTGGTTCCACGTCCACACATTATTATTATCGTCGTCTAATCATCATCATCATCGTCCTCATCATTCCCATTTTATTAATATGGCATATTATAATGAGAGTGGAAGAGGTAGATTGCTTGAAAAAGTTTTATTTCGAGCTTTCGGTGAGCGCTTTGGCTACCTTCGTCAGGAAACAAATGGCATATTATTATGCATGTTTGTATCAATGTGGTCAAAGTCAAAGTCAAGGCTATAGATAATGATAATATAAACTGTTTTATGGGAATAACAGAAAAGAAATGTCTTACCAATGACTATGTTACAGCTTTTTTATCAGATTAAACGAGAAAAACAGACGGACTAACTATCCGTATAATAATATATGTATGATCTATATCGATTATCACTCGAATCAAGATTATCCGCAAATTATAGTAGCACTAACAGCAATCACAAAATAATGGATTCACGATCCAATTTCCAGCTCCGGGTGTCCGTGTTCTTCGTCTTGCTCTTGCAGTGTAGTCTACAGTTTTATTTTGATGGAATTGTAATGGTTCAGGATTAGGTTCACGTTCACTTGTATCACCTCTGTTCTCATTTTATCGTGTTTAAACTCAATGTGACACTGGCAGAGATGACAAGGAGGATGTGAACAGGAATTGTGAAAGAAACTCCCGAGAAATCATTATGTTGTTGTTCATGTTGTTCGTAGACTCACAATTTCTCACAATCTCACTGTTTTGCAACTTTTCCGTTTTTCTCATGCTAATGAGGCTTGACGAACACATATTGAACACCATATTCTGACGCTATGCATACAAACTTTTCACTACCACTTTTTAATGAAGGAAGCTGGAGAGATGACAAACTCAATTTGATCAAGTTGACAGTAATCAGAACTTGGTTATGAAACAAAAACAAGTAAGTATCACGTATTAATTATGTATGTACACGTGTGTAGTGCAGCTGTGTACTTTTTTTTCTGTGCAAGAAAGTAGAGTGGAGGAGAAATAATTAAAACAAAGTACACACATACATGTATATGCATGTAACTATAATGTAAAGGAATCTATTTTAATGTGGACAACAACAAGTGGAACGACCAAGAACACTAACTGCAAGTGCAGTTTACTTTCAAACTTGAAACGGAAACTTTGACTTTCTTCTCGAAACAAGCCCAGCAAGATGATTCTTCGCTATCATTTAGCGGGTGGTCTGCTCTGTTCTGTTGTACTGCTGACTGGGAGCAGAAATGGAATTGGAGATGAGTCGGCAGCCTTTATACGTAAAATAAAGTTGAAAGAGTTGGGCTATACATAGTTCACGACATAGGGAAAGAAGGGCCAGATACCCGGGTAATATATACAATACAATATTTAGAGGTTGTTGTTGTTGTATTTCAAAGGAGGAAATGGAACAGGGGGAAAGTTGTTGTGGAGATGAGTCGAGAACAGTAATAGAGTCCAATACACATTTTGTATGTTCACAGTACACACTTGCTACCGTACTCCTGCCGCCTGTAATGCATCCTTTCATGCTTTCATATTCGACAGCTCAAAATTCACTTGCCTTTTTGTTCAACTCAAGTCAACTCTCATCTTGGCTAAACAAAAACTGAAAGACGCGGAGAAAGAAAAAAGTGAGTAATATGTACAAATTGTACACATTGAGATCAGTTCAAGGTGAAATAAACCGAGAGAGTGAGAGAGAAACAACAGAATCGAGAATAATTTTCAATGTGCAGAAAAGCAAGTCACTAGTGAGAGTATGTTGTGTGTATTCCGTACATGTATCTATCTATATAATGTGTATCTATATGTGGATTTGGATTTGAACTCGGCTTGTGGATAGATGTGAGTACGGCAGACGAATGGAGCGAAGAGTGACAAGGAAAAGAAAAGAGAGAGAGAGAATTTTGCACAGCTTATCGATATGAAGAGACGAAACAGAGAGAGAGAGAGTAGAATAGTAAAAGAGTAGAATTGGATGTTGTCTTGCTTGGTTGCAAAGTTAAGTTAAAATCAGATGCGGGCACTATGTACACACTGTGTACAGTTTACAGTAAAGATACGTACATGCAGCACAGTAAATTTCACAGAGAACATACACTCCGTAGTTTAGAATCTACACTACAATTTCCCATGTTATCGACTGATCGTCAGTTTCTAGTCTCCTTCCTTTCTCTTCAATTTCTCTTGCTCTCTCTCCCTTGCACATTACAGGATACTCAATTCAATTCCTCAAATTCACCACCGATGTTTCTTCAGCTTGAACTTGAGCTTCGGCTTCTTTTTCTCCTCCCGGGTGTTGTGCGCATGACATAGTCAGGTCGTCTATAGTTTGGAGTTTGGCACTCTCTTCCTCATCTCACCCTCACTCTCTCTTTCTCCCGTTCCACCTCCAGTGTATTAACTCTCAGTTTGGCGTACAATGTATTGAAGTTGCATGCAACGTACCTACATAATATATAGATGCATATATGTACGTATGTATTTGCTTCACATAAATTTCCTACAATATAGAAGATGTGAATATGTGTGCATACGTATGCATGCTTACTTATGTGTGTGCAAAAGGGGTGTTTCCTTCTCCCTGTGTAATTTATCCACAAAGTATGTATAATATGTATATTCGGTTCATGGCCTGAGCACACAGATACAGTTATAGTAAGTAAATAGATTGTAAACATGCATATTGCATATTCCATGTGCATGTATGTATGTATAAGGCTTCATATGCATCGTAAGCTGTAGCAATTCAATGTAGGTATTACTGTATAATATATTGTCTCTAGCTTGTTCATATATGTACGTGTACGTTTACAGATATGTATTTAGTGTTTCCACAAAAAGATGCAGAATGTGGAGTAAGTACGTTTCTTATGTCTGGATATTGCTGCTGGTCTGGAGTTTTGAGTTTGGAGTCTTGATATTAGTTTTAGCATTGCTAAACGTCCGCAGGAGTTTGATCTATCTATTCCATTCCATTTCCATCCACCCAGCCGGTCGTCCATGAGTTTCACCGACGATGTGTGTTTTTCTTCCTTCCTCTCTAATGTATGTATTTCTTCTCATTTTCTTTTCTTTTCTCCTTGCAATTTCACAATTTCTCCGAGTCATCATCGTGATCATCATCTGTCTTCTTTTGGTCTTCTTCTTTCCCTTCTTTTTCTTGCCCCACATCTTGCCTTTCATTTTTCCTTTGTCATATTTCAAACGCACCTATACGTGTATGATGAATTGACGGTGGAGATGGTCTGCTGCATAGTCAATCATGTTCGAATTTCTCTTAATGGCATTAAGGCTTTATTCTTGTCTTTCGTACATGTAATGTATTCTTACCTATAAGAGCATGGAAAGTTTGGTATATGCATACGTAATATCGCTTTTGGTATTACGAGTTGAAGGCTTTATTCTTGAAATAATGCCGCATGCTTCTTTTATATTACGTTATAAAGTACAACTGCTCGTACTCAAGAATATTTATGCCTTTGTCTCTGTCCATCTCCGAATATCCTTTTATTCCTTGTAGGTACTGCAGAATTTTTATTGGAGAGTTTGCCCTAACTAAAGGGATTTACATTGTACTTTGGTGTAGTGCACAATGTACGCATCAAACTTTCAACGTCATTGTGCATTGCATGTTAGCAACAACCTTTTTGAGTAATACGCCGTTTTTTAGATGTACTTTAATATGTTTTCTTCAAAATTTGTTATAATTTATAATTACAAAATGCTTCTGTTAAAAGTGTGTATGTATAATAATTAGACTTTTTATGTCAATGTTTATGCTTGATTTAAGGTTGGAGAAAAACCGTTTTTCTTCGGACATGACTTACGGAAACTGTTCTAACTCCGTCCCTATTTGACCTACAGACTCGGGTAAAATATCAGACTGAAGAAAACAAATGGCTTAACAACCCCTTGTTGATTTTGTATTTGTTAAGACATTTGGTTAACTGCAATTAAATTAAATATAAAAA
>JAQIVE010007748.1:0-10122 GCA_034698285.1 Sminthurinus bimaculatus
GGGTTAAATAAGCCGGTTTGACAAAGAAAGGAAGAAATTTTTATTTAAGTACCACAAAATGTATAAAAACTCTGTTATAATGATGATAATATACTCTAATTATTAAATAAAATGCGTCAGAATATGTATAACATGTTGTTGTAACATCTTGTTCTCTATAATCTTATTGATTTTTTAAAGACAAAAATACGTTATGCACACAGCGCCTCATTGTTCGGATTCCTTAAAAGGGATGGAAAATATTTTTTCTGTCTGTAGTTTAATTAAAGCCGTAAAATCACTCAACCACACATCAATTCCTTTTGATCTTTAATAATAATAAAAATATTGAACCGGCAATTATTGAATCGCCCGTAGGTAAACTCCAGTATATACATATTAACTACATATGTATATATTTGGTTTCACCTTAGGACGATTCAATTATCGTAATTTATTTTCCATATTTTACATAATCTGCATCAAATTTTAGAAGGAAATGCATTCAGTGTGAACTCATGAAATATTCATCCACATACTTATGTATTTACTATTTACTCTGAAGTGTCTTGAATTTGAGGTGTGAGGTAACGCTAATAATGATTATGTTGAATTTACTTACCTACATGAGAATAGGCAGCGAACGCTGTAGGAGAACCATCAATGAACTTTGTTTTATTTTCTCATTTGGCTTGTAGTTTACGGTTATGCATTCATTTAGTCAAAGAATCATTTAAAGTGGCTTCATGATTCATGATATGTGTAAAATAATTCAGCTCATAGTTATTGTACGGTAAAATGTTTTTTCTAACTTTTCATTTTGAGGAACGTAAATGAAATGGATTTATACATATCTGTATTATATGTAAGTATTGGTATACACATAGTTTTTTTTCAAATATTCAATGTTCCGTTAAGGTTACATATAGTTAGTAAGTACCAAAGAAGCCCCAATTTTTCTAAAGCGTTGATACGACGTAAAAATGTATAATAAACAAATGTATACAAAGACACACATTTTTTCGCCCAGACAAATCCAGTTGAGCTTTTGCAAAGTTCAGCCATTATGAAAATAGGTTTGGTGATTGTGATTCTAGTCATTTTGACTCGAGATTAGGCTAGACAAATCATCTTTTCCTCATGTTCATCATCATACATCGAGATTAAAAGGAAAATTTTGATTGTGCCCTCCTCTTGATTTTACAAGCCATTAATGTACAGTGATCGTTCGTGCCTACTAATTTTTATTGGAGTTTGAGTGTGCCTAGAGGTTTTTCAAAATTTCTGGAAAACTTTTCTAGTCAAAATGTTGGATCACCTTCAAAAGTGTGATTTACTTCCGGTTCCATTCCTGATGCTGCTGAATTCAGCGGCAAAAGAAGCTGACGCTGTTCTCGCCACAAATATTTCCGTAGCCCCGAGTAGTGGTTGGTATTTTGCTCTCAGGTACGTTAAACACTGGCCAAATACAAAATAGAAAACACCAAGTTCCTGAAATTTCTGTGTATACATTTTAACTTAATAATATTTGACAGTCCATTTGAGTCCATTTTGTTGGGTCTCATCGTCTTAAAGGTAAATCTATGGCCGTAGTTTAATCTGTACCACAATTTAATCAAGCTACTTACATTTATAGTATAATATATTAGCATAGTTATTATGAGAATATTGCTCCAAAACTGTATCATGGATGGAAGTGCTTGTGGCTATGCAATTCATACCATTTACCAGTACATTTTACGTATTACGTATCATTAGACCGCTGAGACTTTTTTCCGTTGCAACTTTATAGCTCCTGGTTTTGCGTTACATGCAAGTTATTCCTCTAAATCTGAACAATGTATTCAATGGGGATTTTAAAATTCCTGGGGCCAGATCCAGGTCAAAACGGGATATTGAAAGACAACGGCTTGCTGACACAATGTTCACGGTATAAAGTTTTCACACAGTGATACTAATTATTTCATACGTAGGTAATTGCAATTTTCAAGGCATTACCAATGAACAATTTCCATTAGGTTTAATCCCAGTTGTACGCATTGCAATTTTCCAGGTGGTACGTCGGTTAGACATGCAGGATTGTCTCCTTCGATCTCTTTGTGAACTTCAGGCTCACTCCAATCATGGCTACAAAATACCAAGGGAAACAAAGCTGGTTTTATCCGCATTAAGCCAGTAAGAAAAACTATCGCAAATAATTTGAACTTTTCTTTAGACTTTAGACCACAAAAAATTTAAATTTAAAAAGCAGCAGCCATTTCATTGAATTGGATTGAATTTTTCCTTTGCTTAATCAAGTTATTTAAACCAGCTGTTAATATATAAAATGCATATTTTTATCACTTTTTATTTGTAGATCGGCGTGGAATCGAAATAAGACGGAAGCGGCTGCAGAAAAATCTCCGCTTTCCAAAGATGTGATAGAAGAGCGACCTATTTTATCAGTATGTGAATTACTTTTGCCTCCATTTATTCTTTCTGAATCAAAATTATAACCATTCGTCCTTTTGCTGTGATATGTATTATTTTTGCCTACTATAGATCTTTGAAGAGGCGGTGCTCACGGGTTGGGATGCTAAATCCAGAAATGGGACAGAATGTCAAGAACGATATTTTATTTGCCCTTTAAGCACTGATGATATTATTAGTCATTTTCACACCGTTGAAGCTGTTAATGTTCTGTAACAAAAGATGTAACATTGCAACCTGCATGTACTTTCATTGGATTTCTATAAAACAATAACCACAATGTTACATTGAATATATGTAGTTTTTTGGGATCGACTGTTTACAGATTCTAATACTCGTATTTTTTAGCACTTAAAAAACTTAAAATCGTAATCGAAGATGACGATAACTACTGGTAAATTTTAAATCGTTGACCAATAACCCACATCCGTCAACTTGATTAAACTCGTGCTCATTATGTACTGTATTGTTGATGAGTAATATTTAATATTTGTGAGGTTATGAATATTTATCGAGTACTGTGGATGGGATTTATTATTCTATAAACGGGGTTTTGTTTGGGATTCGGTATATATAGGATATAGGTACGGATAATATTATATATTAGTGCTCTAGCTTATAAACTTTTTAGAATTTTCTGCCAAACACTTTCTCTTTTGGGGAATAAATACACGTTTTTATTCAGTACGACCTACAACGAATTACCTATTAAATTTTTGAATTGACCTTATCGCTACTGAATTAAAGGAGTGCTCCTAGATCCCCCCTTTTATATAACCCTTTATAGGGAAATCGACCCTAAGGAGTCGAAATCTGTAGCGGTTGCTATGGGGAAATTTAATATGTTAAGGTCTGGTTGCTAGGTCACTTTACTGCACTTCAGTCGCGAAGAGGCCATAATACAGATGACTAATTTTCTTTTTGTTAAAAACTAACAAAGGTCAAAATAAAGATCTCAGACATGAAAAGATCAGAAAAGGGTCGTTGCGTTCCACCTCAATCTTACTTCTTCGTTCCATATAATGCGTACAAAAATCAATGCGATTTCAAACACATAGCCATTTTCTTGTTTTTAGCATCTCATAATGGTTTTAATAAAAACATAAAATTATTGTAACTGCACATCAACACACACTGCTGCTGTCATCATCATTTACATATGTGGTCATTGCAATTTGAAATAAGAAGAAACATCAAATATGTAAGTACTTTGTGAGTTATCATTAACACTTTAACAGTATTTAGGTACTGCTTATAATTATATGTAGGTGTGTACGTTCGATACATATAACATGCTACCTAATTACCTAAGTTTCATATAATGTGCATCCAGACCTCATAATATTACAACAAAAAAACCCATTAATTACTACTTTAATCGTACAATAACTGCTGCTTCTAAACAACGAAATAATATATAAATATAATTATTTATATACAGACATGTGTAGCATCAGTAATGTTTTATAGTAATGCATATCTTATTCCTGTATATGTGTATCGCCTACCAGTGTGAACGATTAAGTTTGCTTGTATCAATATAATATCGAGATGAAATAGTAGTTTGTTACAATTTATTTAAACTCTGGTTGTAAACATCTAAAATACGTTAAACACTTTTAAAAACATTTTTATTATATATAGCATTTTCATCATAATCATTTTACATTCATAATATGTAATAATATAGTAACCTCATGAAACCGTGTTTATTCTAATTCCTTGGCTAATATCTATTCATGATGAAATACATTCTGTAATTTTAGTAACAAACTATATTCTGTGTGTAGGTAAAATACACAGTTCACCATTAAGATTAAATCTTTAAATCATTGAACGAATAGACTGTAGTGTAAATACATCATAGTATACTCAAAGACGCGAGTTAAACTGTAATATACTATTATACAAGTCGTATGACGACCTTAGAATCATTATACTGAAACATCCGTATCCGATAGGTCACAATATATAGATTAGGTGACATCTTAAAGCATGGAGGAGACAAAACTGAGCATTACATGATACCATTTCTACCATCATTACATAATGGGATAAAATGAGAGCATCTGAAGTAAATTGACAATTCGCAAAATTTCCTCAGCTAAAGCCTTCCTAAGCAGCTGTCTTGATACAATGTTCTTTGCAAAAGTCGACTCTCTATTATTTCCATGGATTAAGGTTGTGAAAGCCTTGATTTTTACCCCTATTTCTTTCCACAACTTTTTCCCCTAGGTGAATTGTAACTGCTTAGTTGTACCAATAAGTAGTGTCAAAGTGTAGGGTAAAATGTTGTGCCGACATGATCATTTCTCTACATATTGAGATTAACGGAGGACACCCTAACGCCACTGGATACGGATTATATAGTACTTGATATTACGTTTTTTTGACTCTTGAAGCGGAAACAGCAACACAGTGTTAGTTTAAATAATGTATTTTTTCTTTCTACACCACATATTATATACTGTATGTATCATCTAAATGTATTACTATCATATACTACAATATCTAACTCCCCCTCCACTTTTTTCTATCTCTCTCTCTCTAGTTTTCCTTTCATTTAAGCAGATTTCTTCTACATTCATTCTACTATGATACTTTACATAACACAAATCGAGTGGACTTAGGAAAAATATTTCACGCCATTAAAATATAATCTATAGCATGTATTACGCCATATCTATTAGTTGTGATCTTAGCCTAATACACATCTGCGAGACATTCTTTCATGATTTCAATAGATTATGTGTATAAGACGAATGGAGCTTCCACCCGAAATAAACAAAAAACTAACAAAAAACATTAAACAGAGCTCCTATTGCCTACAACAATATTTGGCAAACAATAGAACCAATATAATGTTATAATACATTACGACTTTTACGAATAACACTTACATACTACATATATGTATTATATAGATATATTACACTTTATCTAATAGTTTAAATTAGTATTATCAGTTCATTTATACTTAACCATAATATACCATATATCATCATACGCAGAAATACGGAGCTTGCAATTTTGCCGCTTTGAAATATAATATAAAATATTTTTGTATATATGTTGTAACGAAGTCAATAGAATATAGTACTATAATTATATCATGTTGTGGGTACGTACGCTTGCCTATAAATATATTATCATTTTAATGTTAGTAACAATATTGTTTAATAATAATTTCTTTCTTTTTGTATGGCAATGGTAAATTTTGTAGAATACACAACTGTTGTTATTCAGAAACAACTAAAACAGATGTTACACAATATAGGAACTGTATTTTAGAAAAAATTGTGTTACTATACCTTGTTCTGTTGTAGGTGCTTCTGAACTATGTTTGGGTTTGCTTTCTTCATGAGGTTAGTCACAATCTGAAATACGTCGGTATATAACGGTGTTCCCATTCAAAGGTACTTGCCAGTTTTTTCAGCACTAGCTATATTTTACAACATTGCATTAAATTTTGAATTTATTTATAGCATTTGATTGATTGGTTACCAATTAGAACATTATTATTCAATAGCAGGATTAATGAATAGTAATTGCAAGCCAGAAGTAATCAGCTTTACTTATTGTGTCTTACTGCTTGTAATATGGGATTTGGATATAATTTTTGATTTTTACTCAAGTGTATAATTTTGTATTACTATTATGTATGTAATAATAATAATACATATTTGGGTTGAAAAAATGATAAATTAACAAGGACAGAGAAAAGTTGGCGACTTTAAAAATTACGTCTATCAGAATTATACCATCTATTTGTCTTCTACTTGGGGAGTGACTTGAGAGTTCGTAGTAGCAACAGCAGACGGAGAAGAAACGACAACAACAACAGATTCTGGGAGCTCGCTATTTTCTACAACTGTTTCAGATCCAACAACTTGGGTTGACTGTGGTGCTGGGGTTTGTTCATGAGTATCATCCTGCTTTGTGGGGGATGAAACAACAATAGTATCAGCCACAGGTGTAATAGTAGTCGCAGCAGCAATAGTTGTAGTAGATACAGGTTGAAGAGTTGCAGCTATTTGGGTAGGATTCTGATATGAAGCTAATGAGCCTGTAGGAAAAATATGAATAACCGATAAACAATTATTACCGATTGTAATCAACCGACCGTATTTGTATTTTGTAAGTCGCTGTCCGTGTGTAAAGTGAAATGG
The DNA here is from genome assembly GCA_034698285.1 of Sminthurinus bimaculatus. Classification (NCBI taxonomy): domain Eukaryota; kingdom Metazoa; phylum Arthropoda; class Collembola; order Symphypleona; family Katiannidae; genus Sminthurinus; species Sminthurinus bimaculatus. The sequence continues at coordinate 6,618 of JAQIVE010007748.1, forward strand.
GACAGAGCTAAATATATTGCATCATTGAAAAAAAAGGAACCTTATAAGTTATTGTACCAATTTAATTCATAAGAGTTTATTTAAAAGAACGTACTATATGGAGGCGGTGGAGGCAACGACATTGTGCTAGGTTGTGCTGATGTAAAAACCATCGTAGAATTTTCAGAAGTGACTCCATGTGTAGCTGTTCCAGAAACTCCAAAAGATGTTACAGACGGATCTAGAGGTGGTTTCTTTGCATATCTAGGATCGTTGACTGCGGTATCATAATCTGGGAGATCTGGAAGCAAATTCTGCTGAATTCCTAGCATATGGCTAGGATCATCTTGCCTGTAATATAAATTTCAGAACTTTAGACTCCCATATCTATTTTAGACAGAGATATAGAATTTTAATAGTACTAATATGATGGAATTTAATTTTTGCGTTCAGTTGCCATTGAACACAAAATATACCTATGTCAGAAACAGCAAAATATTTGTGTCGATAAGGGTTATATACCTGTAGGCAATTACACCACGAATGACTGTATTTCTCAGCATAAGATACTTGTAACAGTTCCAAATTACTCCAATAATGTATGCTTTAATAGCAATAGTTGAGACGATGAAAATGAGAGCCAACAGACTGAGATGCTGGGGATCCATTCTCAAGAGCTCATCACGCTGCAGAACAAAGAACAAGTTAAATATGTTGATTTCTCTGGCCATAACGTTTATTGTTAAAAGTATTGATAAAAGTATTGTTAAAAGGCCAAAGAAAAGCTTTTATGACTAACAAAGTTAAAATTAAGTACTTACGAAGGGGAGAGTGGGTTGAGATGCAATCAGCTCTGTCACATTTGGGAGGTATGAAAAAATACCTACCATCTTCAAACTATAAAACGTAAAAGAAAACAAATTTTAACATCAAATTGGAAACCATCATCACTTGGGTACTTTTTTGTATTGGTATTCAAACGCTGAAATATTTAATAGTGTTTCTCTAGAGCAAAAGTAAGTCTTACCAGAAGATACAAAAGTCGAAAACTTTAAGAACGAAAAATGGCATAAGGTAAGATGGTTTTCCTCTTACGGCTCCATAAACCATGAGCAGGGTTATCAACATATTGCACACTTCTAGTAAAATCGCTTGGGAATTTAACTTTCGATGATCCATCCCAAACGTCGTAAACGCCGAATTCCGAAAATCTCTCTTCGTCGCTGCATCAAGGTCTGCTGAATTGGCAAGTGCCTACAATTTTTGATAATTAATTAAAGTATATAATGCGTCATAATATGTTATCAATTTGACAATTTTGAGAATAATTAATTAGATAATAATTGTTAGATCAGTACAACATAAATCGATAATAAAATGTTTCGCTTTGCAATACCTGAGGATAACCATTAATTTCAGGCGAAATTTTACTCTGTGGCGTAGGTAAGTGATCTGGCTTATTGGACACCAAGCTAAGTCTATCTTGATTTGGTTCGTACATAAAGTTTGCCGCCACATAAGAAAGGGTCAAAACGTAAAGCATCTGCAAAAAGAAAACAAATTAAAATTATAAAACACATTATGTACCTACAGCATAATATTCTACATTTATTCATCTCACTGCATGCTTTCACAAAGATTCCCCTCATAGTTCTCTAATTTAGACTGTAGTTTTTAAAGCTAACCCCTCCAATAGATGATTTTCAATTTTATATGCAAGGCATAAAAATCAGGACCAACATTGGAGATCATTTTTAACACAAATTATATTTTATCATTCATAACATGGTTCATAAGTTATCATATCATATCATAAGTAATAAGCACCTACCTAATACATAATAATAACAAATAATATAGTATGAAGGGAATGAAATAAAAATTTTAATGTGCACAATTACGATGCAAGTCTCACTACGTTGCCTGACCCTTTTGTTGATACAAAATATCAACAAAAAACATGAAAATTCTTAAATTCTACGTGTAGAGTCATCATCTTTGTTCTTTTATAACTCCACCAGTCCAGCCAAATTCGCGAAATATGTACTCTACATACTACAGGCAGTTTGACCAAACTCTTTAGACCTTTTGAATTAGCCAAATGATAAATTACATGTAAATACAAAACTTCAGGAGTTGAAAATGGAAGATTGAAGATGAAACATGTAAAAAGACCATTTGGATTTGCGTCATGAAAATTTCTACATTAGAAAAGTACATTAACCCTTACTGTTCAGAAAGTATTGGAGATTTGACGTAGAACAAATATTTAAACTTTCAATCCATGATGAATTGGAACTCTGTGAAGTTTATGGGCTGTCATAACAAAGACGGAGTGGAATTTTTAGATGGTAAATTCGATGGTGGACAACCCTTACACAAAACCCTCATGCCTAGACCCCTTTATCAAGGAAACTCAAAAGATCAACCTGTCGAGTTTTTTGGTTTTTTGCTTGAACTCCCACATTAACAAAATCAAAGTTGCCCTCGATGCTGAAATTAGGCGCATATTCGGAGAATCGCCTCATCACACAGTCTAGATACTAGATATAATATATCTAGTATCTAGACTGTGTGATGAGTTTCCTATTATGTTCATATTATTACTTTTCCGCATAACTTACTGTCAATGCACACAAAAACCCTGTCAAGTGAATGTGGAAATCGGTGTTTTTCAAAAAATTCTGAGACCGATTATTTGATATGGGGTTCTTGTCATTGTTGCATGATAACATAAGCTACAACACACTATGTGATAGTCACATGCCCTTCATTGATACACGCAGACCAAAGATATGGTCAATGGACAGAAAACAAAAAACTACTGTCAAGTGAGTGTATAAATGTTTTCTTCTTTGCCGTTAAAAAGTTTATGTATTAGGCAAAATATTTAGGTAGGTAGCTGTCATGTTTTCTGGCAAAAATACTCCGCAAGACTATGGTAAAATTGTTTTTGACCCCATCCAAGTCATCGCAAATCCTGCATGTTGTCAATTTAATATCCGATGGTGTTTATATTACATCCTTACCTACAATTCTGAATCTAATAAGCTAAAGAATGTACTGCAAACCATGGCTCTGATTTTTTTTCAGCTCGATACATGGAAATAGCACAAGATATGCCGCCCTGGTGAATACACAAGTAAACAATGGAGCTATGAAATGAAACATATGTTTGTTTATCAAATATGTTTGAACAATTGTAATGTTTCATAGTTCCGAAATGTCAACTTATTGCTTAAGCGAAGCCCACACATAGATACGTAGGTTTTGATTAAGCAATAAGTTGACATTTCGGGCACGTCTAAAATCACTTTTTAAAACATGTACTCATAGTATTATTACTATTATAGCGCATACTACATATTTGATAAAAGTATTGGGTCGGTAACTAAGTTATTTCCGTTTGCTACAAAAAAGTATTTTTGTTATTATTTCTCATTGGTGTGATTATTCGTCCAATTCATAAGCACCATTAGTATCTACAACGTATCGCCAACTTGTGCATAAAGAACGGAGACCATTG
>JAQIVE010007749.1:0-10122 GCA_034698285.1 Sminthurinus bimaculatus
GTGCATAAATAAATACCTTACATCATACATTACTTCCTTGTTTTGTGTAACCATAATATTGGTGAAAATTGGTCCTAAAATTAGTCCCAACATTAGCTTCTAGTCTAGAAGTCTTTGTTTTTACATATTTTTAGACCAAACTTCTATATATAATCAGGAGTGTTTCGTCAGTATATATAATATTATTTTGTCAAGATTTCCCACAGTACATGAATACAACAATTTATATGTATGTACATTGGTGAATTACTTTATTTCGATTGTGTGTTTAGGTATAAGTATCTTGTATTGAAACGATTCTCGTATTTTTCACTTGTATAAAATTCACATGTTCTCATGCAATAATTGTTTTAGAGAATACTAATTATTATTACTAGACAATATTTCGTAATTTTTGTATTCAATTATCAGTAATAATGTATTTTATTTTTTATTAAAACTATTAAAAATGATTAAATAAATAATAACAATATAGACGTTCTATTATATAGTCGTAAAATAACAGTATTTATGCTAAAGATATTTATTAATATAATATATCAGTTATATCTATCACTATGGATTGAAAATAATAACAGAATTTATGTATAGTTTATTGTGTAATATGTATGTATATAATGTACGGAAACATATTCGACAAATATATAAGAAACAAAATGAAATACTATCATTTTACACAGAGTGAAAAGTATTTTTATATATATATACATAAACGCACATTAATTAAATTACTAAAACATACAATCATTACATGTACAATTATTTCTGAGAGGAGACGATGGTTCATTATTGTTGATTAATTATTAACATTACATGAATCTTCATTAAATAAATATGTACATGGAAATAAAAATGACGTCCTATTACATATCGTTTTTTTAGGGAAACATAAAAAGTACGTCATATTTTATGCCAGTGTTCATTTGAATGTTTCTTTTTATATAATATATCGCATATGGTATATTCAAAAGTACACTGGGATAAAATATCACAACTCCATTTTATATGTTATATATATATAATATATATATGTAGTTATTTATGTATATATTTATACTAATAGTTAAATTAGACGAAATAGATGAAATGTGTTGAAGGCTAGCTACGACAGCCTAGCTCGTTTGGCATTCGGTTTATCCTCGTCTGTAGTAGTAGTGGTGGTAATTGAATCGTCTATTTCTTCGTTTTCCTCGTCATCGGAATCTCCTGAATCGTAATCGACGAGTCCGATCTAAAACACAAACAGAGAGAGTTTTCGTAAGCCATCACAAGATAAAACATTTAAAAAGAGGAAGACAAGGCAACAAACCTGTGTGTCCTGTAGAGTCGCAAAGATTTGTTGAAATATTGACTATATACAATGATATCAAAAACAAATATATCAGAAAAGCAAGATTCACCTTCCACAACCTTCTTAAATTTAAAGATTAATATTCAACGGCATATTATTATATTACAAATTACAAACTACTGTGTACAAGTGTTATTCATCTGAGTCTACTTTTATTTGTTCTACATTAAAAACATATTATAATACATTGATACTGCCATTTGGATTAGTAAGTTGTGTTACTTGTTATAAAAGCTTGGTAAAATTAAAGTTAGCCCGAAAGATATATTTGTGTCAGTGTTTTGTTCTATAAAAGTACTACTGGTAGTGTACTACATATTACGTATATACAGAATGTGCTAATAATGTCTAGTATCATATAATTGTAATGAATAGTGAATTTATTCACAAGTGTGATTTAAAAAGATTTCAGATACTAAAACATACCTTCTTGTTTCCTACCCCTGCCTTTCCATCACTCGATGAGGTTGAATTTGTTAGGGAATTGGGTGAACCAGAAGATCCATTACTAGTTGAAACTTGAGCGGAACGAGGGCTCAATGGGTTTCCTATTGCTCGTCCAGCAGCTATACTTTCTGCTTTCTTATCCAATATTTTACCTGTTTTTTTTTCATTTAAAATACACGTAGTGTAAGCACAACATAGATGTGACATAAAAGGTACCTTTCTATTTAAAATTTAATGTTTTATTTTTTATTATACATTCATACCTAAGGAGTCAAGATCGGCATCTATTTTACTACTTCTTCCTAATAAATCAGCTGAATTGCCTGACGACGGTACAACAGCTTCTCCATCTTCTATATCGTCATCATCGTTAAACCACATTTCTTCATCTTCGTCTAATTGTCGAGGATCCCTTCTAAACCTTGAATTGCTAGTTTATAGAGTACAAAAGAATTAAAATGTAAACAACAGTAGGGCTTAGGCATTTATTTCTGCATAGTGTGATATACTTAGTTAACGTCATTTTAATATGCGTAATAGGTAATAGTTAAAAAATCTTTTTAATACACTTGAAAATAAAAATCACAAACCGATTTAATAGTGCAGGAACACTTTCTAGGGCAGTCCTTTCTTTTAACCTTTCTTGATTTTGATCATATTTTAATTTTAACTGCCGAAATGTTTGAACATAATTCACCTAAAAAATATACAAAAGAAATAGACTTATGTAACATTTGATGCAAAAATTAAACAGTGTCAAGGATATACAATGAGAAACATACGAAAAAAAAACACTCTTGGATCAAGTTAAGTGCGCAGTGCGCCTTAACTAGATAAAAACTAATGCTAAAAATGAATAACGATATTATGTATTAAGCTGTTTTCAAAACTCCGTTTTACCTGATTCAGCAGGTTACTATAATTTTCTATCACGTGAGATACAAGAATTTTAATATCCTCCTGTAAATACACACAAGCAGAAATAGTAAAAAATAACATTCATTTTAAAACGCACATCTAAGAATATGAAGATGAAGAATACGCTTGCAAAATTTAATGATATAGAAGCTTTTGATACGACAATAACTTACAGCTCTAATGAATTCAAACGTTTCTATAATAGCAGAGTCAAGAAGATTATATCGGCCTTTATTTCTCATAAAAGCATCGATGACCGGACCAAAAAGGTTTCCTTTAGACAAAGAGAAAGGCATAAATAATGAAAATTGATTCTAATACATAATTGATAAAATAATGACTTAAGGTAACATAATATATATAAACCTTTAATTAACGGAATTGGAAAATATTAGTACCTTTGATAATATAGCGATTGTACAGATCATCTTTCAAGGCTAATACTTTCCTAAGAAGACGAAGGGCACTGAGGACGAGGAAAGTATGCCGTGAATGCATGAGAACAAGGACTTTACGAACTAAATCTTTATTAATTATGTAGCTCTTTATGTGATAACTGTGATGTTCTACACAAAAACTTAAAAGTTCTAGCAAAAGCCAGAGTAATTGGGCTGTCGCTAAATCTTCTTTTTCAGGTTTTTCTCCTGATGTATTCGACAATAATGGAGCTAAAATTAAAACAGTAGAATTCACGGTTAGTACAGCCAAATTTATATACATATAATTTTTTTAGTTTATGCATCTGTATAATATACAAACTACAAACATTAATTAAAATTTGGAAACATCAAAAATGTAGAGAAAAAATAAAATTTTACACACCTATGAGTACATGCATCGATTGTTTGTAAAATAAATTTAAAAAGTCGGCCTGTAAAAAAGTAAATAAATAGTCATTAATTAAGATTATTGGACTCCAGTTACAGAATCATGTCAATCAGTTATTGAGTCACACTACTTGCTTGCATAATAAAACTTTATTAATTACCTTTTCTGTTTTATTTAACGAAGCTAACATATTTTCAGGGTCGATTAGGAGTCTTAAAATACCACATAGCTGCACTGCACCTCCTAACTCTGGATCTTTGTCATTTATCAATTGCTTAATGATCACATTAAGTAACAGCTGGTCCTACAAATAGGTTTTTTAACAATTTTGATTTTTTAGGTATGTACGTTACGGTATTATGTCTTCTGTTACGAAACTACGATTTTAGTTACTATTATTTAGTTATTATTAATTATTACAAAATTACGAGTTCTATAATAAAAATAATACTTACGTCGTCAGCATCAGATGCTTGTTGTAAACAATAATCTCGAACCACAGTCGGAGAGAATTCAACAACAGCTGTGGATAAGCAACAAACCACAGAAAGTGAATAAGAAATTAAAGTACTCGTATTTCATATTGTATTCGAGGCATGTACATATAGTGTTTACACCTGAAGCATAGCCCGAAATAATCATAGGTATTCGCAGAGGATCCTATGATTATTTCGGGCTATGCTAAAACTTTTTTACAAATTTTAGGGATTCAGGTATTACTACTAGTGTTTGCACGACGAGACGAGACCAAGAAAAGAGTCTTGGTCTTGATCAAGACTTTGCAGACACTAATTACTACTTTGTACTGTTAAAAAATTCCAATATATCCACGGATACGTACTTTGGGGTGTGATTTTAAGACATGTACTAGCGTTATAAAGTAACAACTCTTATTTACCTGTGAGAACATCTATACTTGCACTTTTTGCAGGTCCATCGGGAATAGGTAGGGAGAGTTCTAACGCCGCCAAAACTCCATTAGTGGTTAATGTCTAAACAAGTTTTGAAGATGATGTTAAGTTGTCATTAGTTCAAAGTATGAATAAAAGTACAAAAACGTCCTAACGTACTTAAAAAACACCACCGGGTGTGAGCTTCTACCCACACCAGGTCGTGTTGGCTTAACTTCAACACGGTGTCAAGTTACTACAAAAGACTTTTACAATTACATATTTAAAGATTACGTTACTTACTTTATAGAATTGTTCTCTGGCCTGAGGTTGTAAGTTTTGGGCAAAGGCACATAACTCTTTAAGAAATAAAATGAGATCTTTTCTCCTATTTACAGTAGTTTTTTCGTCTGTTAGTTCCGAAAATAAATCTTTTAAGAATTTTTCGTCATCCTTTATTTGAAAAAAAAAGAATAAAGCAACAAAAAACGATATTAGTGACATTAAATTATTCATGTGCAAGATTTACATTACTTCATTTTTTTAAACAAAAAGATCAAGATTCTCAGCTCTCATAATCTGTGGGTACATTAGGGCCATGCTGACTTCTCCAAAGACCCAAATGCAACATAATGAAAATAATACATAAAACCCATATTTGAACTACAAAATTGTAATTCCACAAAAAGGAAAATTGTTGCAAATGAGTCGTTCGTAGTTTCAACCCCCTTAACCGTTGTTTTTTTCATCATCGGAATCCGTATATTAACGTTGCATATCAAGTATTTACATGCAGTAGTAGACAATACATATGAACATAAACAATTAAGTAAGATGTATCGAAATTGTCAAGTTATAAAAGAGATTGAAACGAACGATACCTGAATAAGACTAACTATTTCTACTTTGTTAAAGAAAATAAAGGATGATAAGCTTGAGAGCATATTTTCTTCAAAGGCCGGTCCTACAAACAAAAAACATGAAAGTACTTAAAGTTTATGCATTGTAAAAATTAATCTCTGAGCATCATTATTGTATTGTGCTTTAATGTTATTTGTAAATTATTTCATCATTTGGAATGAGATCATACCAAATGCCGTAGGAGCTGGTAACACGGCATCATGAATATATTGCACTCGGTATGTTTGGTGAATCTTTGAAAGAAGCTCATTATTATTTATAGGAAGAACCTCTCGGAACTTTGCTCGTTGTCTTAAATATTCTCTGTGTTTTTTAAGCGTTGTTACGCTAGGATCATACTCTAGGCAACCAACTACGTCAAAGATTAGTTCATCTAAAAGGGTAAACGAATAGGAAGACAATTAATTATAATTGCCCAATAATTGATGTTCATAACATTTTAGTTTATCGTTTTTTTTTCAAAAAAAAATCAAGATTCTCAGCTCTCATAATCTGTGGGTACATTAGGGCCATGCTGACTTCTCCAAAGACCCAAATGCAACATAATAAAGTAATATACAAAACCCATATTTGAACTACAAAATTTTGTAATTCCACAGAAAGGAAAATTGTTGCAAATGAGTCGTTTGTAGTTTCAACCCCCCTTAACCATTGTTTTTTTCATCATCGGAATCAATACAATCAAAATACTACAGTGCAAAATAATTATGTATTAATAATCTTAAAAAATCTTGTGCACAAGAACATTAAAAATTAAATGACATTTTTTGTAATACCTGCGAACATTATTTCAAATAGGGCATTCTTATTAAGTAAAAAAATGCTTCTAAAAATATGGTAAAGATGACGAAGAGCGTTTTTGTCTCCAGCATCTTCTGCGGTTCTGAAAACTTCTAGGAGTTTTTTAATATAAAAATCTTGCTCGAGCTGTAACAAACATCAAATAAGACCGATTGTTAAGTTATTAATTATTGATACACATACATATTATTTCTTTCAATGTAAAGCCTAGTTTGGTGAGCCTACAATGATTCTACACGTTATAAATATCATAAAGCTTGCAAAAACTTACTGCAAGTGATAATTTCTCTCTTCTTAAAGGCACCGCTAGACAACTGGCCACCAGTTCATGAATGTCTTCTAATCGAGCGATTTCAGGAGTAGGTAATTCTATAGGCGGTGCTGGGTCTGAAACATCTTCAAATCTCTCGTCTTCGGACTCTTCCACCACATCCTTCATACAAAATACAAAAACATTCATATTCAATATCCTTTTTTCTATACTTAGACACATATATGTAATATGTACATACTATGTTTATAGATATGGGATAGAGAAAATAATCAATAAAACCTTGGTCCAGCAATATCAAATCAAAATTTGCATTTGAAATTTTATATTGATCGACTTTATTTGTCATATAAGTATGTGTACACATACCTGTGTGATATCAACTGAAGGGTCTTTTCCTTGAACTGAACATATCTTTTCCCAAATTTCGTCACAACCAGCCTTTTCTTGAAAACTTAGTGCAAGATCAAAGTTATCTCCTTCAGACCAAACGATGAGAGTATCCTAATAAAATTGCACACATCAAGCAAATACATTTTGTTTAGAAAAATTACACGATAATAGTCATCAAATCTTATTTAAGTTGTTAGAACATTTGAAAAAATAAACAAAAATTGAAAACTACATCATCTTCAACGAGACAGATACATAAGTGTGTCTTTACAATTTACTTGACATAAAGACATTATGAAATATGTACAAGGCATCGAAATCTTGTAAACAATGACATAATTAACTATACTTTTAATTAGATTACTTAAATTGTTGTATTACCTGTTGCTTTTGATATGCCGTGTCAGGCTGAATTTTAGATTCCAATAAAAGTGAGCCTAAAATGTAAACGATGGAAAATGACGTAAGTTTATACCATAAAATAAAATTAAAATAAATAAAATACATACGTTTGGTTTTTGGTTTATAGTCAACCACACTACCCTAAACATCAGATAATGTGGATTAAACCCGAAGCTATCCGTTTTACGTTCTACATATACATATTCATATTGCATTATGTATGTAAGTCCAGATATAAACGACCAATTTTATATAATCTAGATACACAATACACTTAATAATATTGTACTTTCAAAAGGATACGATAAAAAAATAGGCTGAATTCACATTAGCTAATAATTCATTATTTCACAATTCAATCTAAAACTAGTAGTATGTAAAAATTAGTGTTGGTTTATTTAGTAAAAGGGCTATTTAAAAGTCAAAGTTTTTGACAGGAATAGGTGATGGAAAGAGGATAAAAAATATCAAAATTACAAGGCCACCAGAGACAGAAAACAGAAAAGGGAGATTTAATAATTTGTATTTCTCAAGGTTCACTTTGTAATTGTACAATAACATTTTCATCATAATATTTTCATCCTTTAGTTTGATAAATACATAAAATTCTTAATTAAAAAAAAAATATTTACTTCATTCAATAAGATAATTTATTTTACAACCAAAAAAACTATGTAGAGTATTTTTATTTACTATTATTATTGTTTATGTGTATTTTGCAAAGACTTACTATCTGATTCGGCTCTGACTAGAAGAGAAATGCCTTTTAGACGGTCTACGTAAGAAGATGACACATGACCCGTTCCTCGGTCATCCCATTGTCTTTCAGCATTGAGAGCGTACAGTTTGACTCGACGTCGTGTGTCAGTCATTCTTGACCTGGAAAATGGGTAAGGATGGAGTGAAAATTGTGACGAAAATATAATTGGAAAACTTTATAAGAGACTCCAACCAACCTTTGTCGCGGTTATATCGAAAACTCCATTTTATTTATTATTCCTACGCGCACATCTAGTACGCAAGCAAGAAAGAGGAACTACTTTCAAAACAAATTAAATCCCTTACATGAACGTACATATGTACATACGTACTATAGATATTTACAGATGAAGTATGTATGTACATGTATTATAATAATATCGATATGTATGTAGTATGTATTCTCATACACAATACATATGTAGTTTGTTTTTATACAAAACGGCAAAAAGCAAAATCTACATATTTCTTTGAGAAAAGTAATTCAGAATTTTATTGTGCCCTTTTATTAATCACAAATAAAAAATTCTAACAAAGCTGGTGATTCTTGTGGAAAGCATTACATTTAATTTCATATGTGACAAACGTAAATCCAAATGATAACATATAACATGAACATATACTTACTATTCTTATGTGTGTTTCATAATATTTATGATAGTAAAGCTATGTACGTATAGAAGTATGTATATGTATCAACTTTTTGGTAGTATGTCAATACATATGTGTAGTATGTATATTGTATATCGTATAACCATGATCTTAAAATCTATAATAGAGCCTTGAAATACTGAAAAACTGAAAAGAAGAATCTTGAATGAAGTTGGTTCAGTGATAACGCTAAAGCAGCTTTAAAATTTTCGGTTCTTTTTAAAAAGAGAGACACAAAAAATAGCAAATTGTAAGTACCTTGATTGTTTTCTTTCCACTATTACGTTTTTTTCATCCTCCGCCCGCGATGCCTTTGTTGAAGTAGAACCAACCTTCGTTTTTGTGCGAATATGATTATACTTTCTAAGGATTTTGTTTGTATCTCTATTTACACCTATGTCAAATAGCATTTTACTAGGTGGGATGGCTTCGAATATGAAATATAATACTTAATATATTATGTAAAAAATTAGTTCTCAGTCCTCAGTCCTTGTGCTGTGAATTATTTTTCAATGATTGGTAAAAAAGTTTTAATATGACACATTTGTTGTAAAACGACGAAAAAACACAAAAACTACTTACTTTGACTAATACCCAAAATTAGGTACCATAGTTCTTATTTATCCGAATATATATAATACATTATACACTAATACACACGTTGGAAAAGCACGAGGTTGAGGTTAAAGTACTTTGAGTTCATTCGCGGAGAAAAATCAGCAGAGTGCAATTGGAATCTAAGTTCTAAGATAGTTAGCATGCCATTGAAATTTGTATGAAGGGCCAATTGCTGTTTCTGTACTCGCTCATGTATAATAATATATAAGTACATAAGTATTCAAATATACAGCTACACTTCACAGAAAATCTTTGAACATGAAATTCCTAAATAAAAAATGGAAACTTTACTAAGAAACGTATTTTCCCGTGCTCACCTGATTTTAACTGAAAAGTATCATTTTGGTCTACTACACACTATACAGTCTTACCTAAATGGTATAATATATTTAGTATTTAGTATATACTATACCGGTAATAAAAATGGCGAATACATACCCGGGACCCTTTATACAACATAGATAATAATATAGTAATGGTATACACTTTGTCCTATAGAAATAGCCTCCTAGGTTTTTTAAAAAACATAATATTAATTAAATAATAAATTAAAAACGAAATAAAAAATAGTGGGGGAGCGGGAGTAACATATTATATAGGTTGACAATTGTCACTCAAAATTACTATGGAATATTAGCTAACATTGTAAATGGTTTTCATAATATTATATATTTTTTTGCAAACGTTTTTGAGCTTGAGGTTATACTTACAAGGAAATTGATGTAGGATATACTACCCGAATTCAGTGACTTAGCATGTTGGTCTCGCTGCCTGGTCAGTGTGTAGTGTGTACAGTAGATGATGCCATTTTAGTAAAAAAGTAGAAAATTTAAAGCCTTAGGCTGTCATATCAGTCCTTTGGGTTCAGAAAA
>JAQIVE010007750.1:0-10121 GCA_034698285.1 Sminthurinus bimaculatus
GGAGAAACGTGTCAGCGGAAAAAGAGAGAAAATTTGTACTTTTACAATAGAAATGTTCACAAATACAGCACATTTCCTCTCTCGATCCGCTGACACGTTTCTCCGAGGTCCACAACTGGATGACCTCGCAATGTTCAAAACCGATAAAGGAACCTTCTGTACCCGGTTTTTTATCCTCTCTTTGATGAGCTCATGCCTATTTTTGTGCCTCTTCGGATTTCGAAGATATGGCTGTGTTTCTATGGCAACTCTCCAATTTCCATTCATTTGGACGGGCGGTGTTTCTCATATTTTGAGCTACTGAATCGGAGTTTTTACACCGGACCGGGACCGATTCCTATGTAAATGAACATGGACAATCGATTGGTGCTAAAATCAGCTAAGAAAAAGTACGATTTCATATCGAAAAATCATTTTTTCCGAAATCGTACTAGCAATTTTGTCCCGATTTTTTGTGACTTTTTTCGTTCTCTCCCATAAAAAGGGCAGTAAAACCATTATTCCCGAAAATTCAAAGACAGATTCTGAAAGACCATAAAATTTGCTACATTTCATACGCTGATGATACCCATGAAATGTATTTCCTTCATTGAAAAATCTTCGGTTGCAATCGTAATTTCAAATCGTACTAGCAATTTTGTCCCTAAGTGTATCTTCAATAGCCATAATATTATGTATGCATGTATATGTACGCATGTATGTTGCATATTATTGCCGACTATGCTTTATGTATAATATAATATGTATAATATGTTGATTGTTGAATAAAGTTCTTGAATGGAGTGTGGATTTCCTTTGATGAAAGGTGTCAGGGCATAAAATATGTGTCTGATGCCCTATTGTTGCTCCATTGTTGACCGGCGCCAGACAGATCAGTTTCCCTCTTCCAGGTTATGTTCGATCTTTATTCCATCCATACAAAAATAAAAATACAATCATATATTAGTATTAGTGTCGAGCTTCATAATACACTAGAAATACACATAATAATCACACTCTTGTAGGTACTTAAAGTGTTCAGTGTACACCAACGTTTTCGTTTTTGCCTTTTTCATACTCACATGTCGCACTGTGGAGTACTGTGGATACATTCATGGAAAATGAATTCAATTCACTATGTGTGTGTGTTGTGCATGCATGCATTATGTATTAGTATGGATGTAGGCTGGTATTTATGGTATTTTCCCTGTAAAAGGGGGCAGTGCTCATGGCATCAGCTTTTCATGGATAAAATTTGTATACTACAGTAATTTTAAAGGTTAGCAATCCTCATCATAGTCATCATCATGAATATTGTATTTATGACACGCTCAGATTTTAGAAAATGGGAGAAATTTCTAGTTCTTCAGATGTAGATATAAAAGACTAACGAGTGTCTACCTACATATGTATATTTACGTAGACCCTTCTCACAGATAGACAGAGAAAGAAAGAGATCAAAGAGACCGAGACCTTTTGGAATTCCAGACTTTTAGTTCATAATAATGTGACATGTGACGAAAGAGAAGAGCAGGGAGAAAAAATGCTTTACATTCGAAAGATGCGATAAAAAAACGTATTTTTCCATTTTATAATGTATACACAAAATATGACCTCTGTATTTATAATTTTAACAAGTATTAGGAATTAGGACTAGAATTATGTAGCCTATTAATACACTTTCACTTTTAATTTACAATCCGTATTTTGAGACGTATCCGGAAAAATTAGTAGCATCTTATGAGTTTTTATCATAAAAATCCAAAATGTTATCTTTCCTAATAGCTGAAGATTTTTCAAGAAACAAGAAAAGAAATTTGTGCTTTCTTACGCGGTAATATCTAGTATTGACGATTAGTTTCTACAATATCATCTATACGTACAGAGTACAGACTACACAAAGGGAAGGGAAATTTAAGCCTCGATACTTTCAACAATAGTGTCAATAACCATAATATGGGACTATTGTTGATATTGATGACGAGTGACGAGGCGCGGCGTGTGGTCGGGATTGGCATCGGGTTTTCTCAGAGAAGGAAAAGGAATGAATGAATGAATGAAAAGATGAACTAACTAACTATACAACAATTGACTTGTGTCCAAGGTAGGGTTTTACTACAACTTCAAAGTACACATCATGATATTGCTTCATTTTACACTTATATTACATTGGTATCGTTTTTCTACCTGTAATAATGTGTGGGCATTATGTTTTTATACACATAAATATGCAAGTATACAACATGACATACGCCGGAGTTTTTGATTTTCTGGGCAAAATCGACGTAATATTTTCTCCAAGTGAACAAATAGTCTCGATGGTAAGAAACCTGTCTATTACTGCAAACATGTTCGACTAGCTTTTAACTAGAAGAGGAAGTAAACTGCTGAGTTGACTAGACTGCATATGTATAATTTCGTATGTAATCGGCGTTAGTGATTGGAAGATTATTAGTTTGCTTTATAACTTATAGAAACCAAAAATTAAGTACTGTTGTTTGACTCATCAGCTCACCTCATAATCATCAATCAAAGTGGCGAATCATTTTGAAACTGTAAGAGGGCAACTGTGTCGAATTGGGCAGGAGGAAATGTAAATTAAATGACTTCTTGATATTTCAAAATGACGATAGACTTCCTATTTTTATGACGCATCATATAACGAGGTTTTACATGCCTCACTCTTTTATATTAAGGTTCCATATGTACGCGTATTATGTCCACATTTAAATATGTGACACCCTCATGCATTGTGAGGTTTATGGACTTTCAATGCATTGTGACAAGTGACAACTGTAAGAGGAGTAACAACTGACACTGACCTCTTGCCTGTTCCCCGTTCTCACTTCTCACCAGTCGACACTTTTTGATTCAGAATCTTCAGAAACTATAAACTTCATCAGTGAAGCATTTATTATTTATTCCTGAATCATATTTTGAAAAGTTGACAACCAACATCACGCTAATACTTTCCTTGAAATAAGTTTTTAACGTATTTCATTGTCATGAGATTTTACGCCGCGAATCCTATAATACATACGTACCTATTATAGTCGTGTTTTTTTCTTTGAGTTTCAATTCAAGCAAATCATAATGTACTTGATAATTGAATACCAATTACACAAAAAAGTAGAACCATTTATACAATTTTTCTGATGAGCACTCGTGATAAATGGGATGTCTATACTTGTACATCGTACAGTCTACATGTTTAAGTATAATATGCTTACATTTTTTAAGTCATTTCTTTAACAACTTTCCTCAAGTTTTCTTCTTTTTAGTAAGTTTTCAAATAAAGAAATTTATTATGTTTATTTTATTCACAAGTTCAATTCTGTACAAGTTTACTTTTTTCTGTGTTTCTCCTTTCTACACCGAAGTCTCGTTACAAAAATGTGGATATGTGCATTGTTACATAATAAGTACATGTGAAAACTTATTACATATGTACCTATGTATTTATATGAGACGACTAAGAATTGAGCTTAACAGAGCATGTGAGCATTATAGGTATACATGTGATAGGGAAATTGTATGGACAAATTCTCTAATACATCACTTGTAACTTTTTGCAAATGCTTCTATTGAACCTACAATATGTACAAAGTATCAATACTTCCAATGCGTATTTATGACAACGTCTATGGTTTGCGTGGGCGAAAAAAAACGTGTAGTCGTCTCATGTGGCGTAGGAAAGAAAAGTGAAAAGGTGAATTCTTCACTTGTTTGAAGGAACAGCGAGTACTTATGTATAAAAAGTACAATCTAATACCATAAATTACAATAACATTCATTATTATTGTATTATTATGTGTGTACTAAAATTGGCTGATCTTTCGTGTGTTTATTTAGGCTCTGAGTAACTTCGTGGTGGGTACACACTACACACAACCTGAATACGTTGAATATGTATAGCATAATGCATCTATGTAGCGTGCCAAGATTTGCTCAGTTTTTAAGATTTTACATGTAAATCAACGTGCGGGTGGATTTTAAAATAATTAGCATTAACATTTTCTCAATTCACAACTCCATATCCATAAAAATTCGACACTTTGCCTTTTTGATTTTTTCAATTTTTCCACAATACTGTGTACATTGTACATAATACGATAATTCATTCACACACAACCACGTATTAAGCAAAAAACTTACGTGAGCTTATGTAAATATAGGATTATTATGATTATTATTGACTTATTTTGACTGTCTGTTTTTTTGTTCCCTGTAAAGTTCTTCTGAGTGGGAACATTTCTGCAGAATTGACAAAATAACGAATAACGCAGATACCTTATGTAGGTACCTAAGTATAATGTATGTACAAAACTTTTCCACCATTGCATTGCATTGTGATAAGCCGAGGGAAATATTTTACCTTCCACCTTGAAAATAAGAAAAAACGGGCCAGATGAATAATGTCAATGTCAAATTTTGATTGAAAATCAGCAGCATCAATACATATGCAGATGCACATTTCACACAGAAATTAGAATCTGCTGCACATAGGCACTGGGCACATGTGATACAAAATCAATGCGTTGCACTTGAAAATTTGGAGATTCGAATACTTTATTAGTATGTACACAATATATGCATGGTGCATTTAATTTACATATGACAGCAATCATTGCAATTGCAAACCCTTCGTAACCATATTCAATTTATTGCATTTAAAGCCTCAACGTGTTCACACGTTGTTGTGTTGCGTGGCAATAGGTCAGCAAAAAAGTCAAGAGCGCCGCAATGTTTCCTATAATTCTAATTTCCTCATTGTATGTACATTCCATTTAGTTTTCATGTCGGCTCTTTTTATTGATTCGTCCAATCTTCCTGATGTAGGTATATCTGTAGATGTTTTGTAATGTTAAAATGCGTTGGTTCAAAATCAATCATATAAATTTAACCTGTCGTGCACTCTGAATAAATTTCCACTTACACACATGTGTTTTTTATGTATGTATGTACATAAAATCGTAAATCTGCATCGACTTTCTTTTCAAAACCAAACTGTCCACAATCTACACGCTGGACGGTTAGAATTTACAACTTAATCCTTACCTGCTATTATAGTTATTGATCATGAGTGTATATGCTCAGACAATTACGATAAATTTTCAAATACTGTAAGAAAACTGTAAGAAACTTGGTTTCTTTGAAGCCTCTTGCCATTACATATTGCATTCATTCATTTTTACAATCATACAGCAATAATTACACTACATGACCACGTATTTTTACTTATATAGATACATATTGTGCATAGAAAGAAAGAAAGAAATGAGTGTGTTGTGCATATGTATCTATGTATTTTGTGTGAATTTGTGGCCCACAATCAGTTATCGTGACCAAATAAAGATAAATGGCTCGTCAATTCAATGTTGTTTTGTAGGTGTAAATTTTTGCTGGTTTTTCCCTACTGGGGATTTTTATTATATAAGGCATTTTCTTGCCTTCACTATCTGTACAGAACTTGAAAAGCATGAACATGTCAAAGTTTCTACAGTATTATGATGAATACTTTGTATACTGTGTAGCAAGTAGCTTTGAAGGTTTTGTAGATACATCGCCTGATTTCAAAGTGACGATAATGTTAACGACTTGTGAAAGACAAGACAAGAGAACGCAACGACGAAGGTCAAGTCCAGGTACGTTTGTTCATAATGTAGTGAATAGAAAAAATTGAGAAAAATAGTTAAATAAAAGCAAAAATACTCCACAAGATAAACTCCCGAATATTATATTGAGCGTATACATTTATAAGTATAGCAAATTGGAATTTTACGTTGGAGTGATTCAGTAATTTATCAAAATCTAATCGTTTTAATTTATTTGAAACAAATCGAAAAAAGAGACTGGTTTTTAAGATGCAACAGGTAGGTGTAAGTAGTAAATAGATAATATAAAATGCTAATAATTAAAAAAAAGAAAGACAATAATGAGGTTAGAAGATACTAATGTATGGTATATATAACCGAAATACGCATTCCAAGCCTTTGTCTTTGTATTTAATGTAAAAACTTTATTCCTTCCTTAACTAACGACAAGAATAAGTAAAAGTGGTGGGTTTGTCAATGCGCTGTATACTGTACACTAGAGTTTAAAATCTTGGATAAACAGGGTTCGTCTTTCATTGAAACTTCATATATAATATTTCGTTCACTTACTTTGGTGTTTCAGTTTCTCCATAAAAACTTTCATATTTTGTCCAAGAATCATTCATACAATATACCTATTTATAAAAGTAAAAATGTATAAGAAAATAAGTATGCATACTGTATACACGTATGTGTATGTATGAAGTATGAAGGCGGGTCAGTTCCCAACATCCAAGTTAGGACGATGATTTTGGATATACGTCTAAAACTCCCCTGAGCATTATTCCATACATAATTTTTACTTACACTTGCTATATGACACACTTTCATTCTCCTTAAGTATCAACAATCAACGTGAACATACAGCACATAGCCAATTAACAAACTACTAAGGCTAAATACGAAATACGCATATTATGTGTATAATAATAATATTAATATTCAGCAAACAATAATGGGCATTGGTCAGATTTTAGATCTCCATAATATCTGCCCTAAAACTAAAAGCAACTTGTTGACCAGTGCTCATATGTATTATACATTATACATACATCATATTATGTGTGTAAGTGCTTGAATTTTCCATTTTTCTTCCAAAATAATAACATGATCGTAGTAATAATAGCATATTATGTAATATGTCATATTATATTGTTCATCACACTTGCTTTTGACTTGTATCCAGATACCGTTCCCAATTTTCATTCATTTATTCATTCATACGCTCGTGCACTCACTCATTTATCAGTACCTACTATGGAATGTGAAATGTGAATGTAATAAAAATCCAATTACTAAAATAAGCAAAATTATTATTCATTATACATTCATACACCTAGAAAGACGAATTACAAAAAACAACAGGCTAGATGCAAGCAAAAAAACGCTTCATTCATTAAAATCAGATTCGTGTTGCCTGCTATGGAGTATCAACGTGCAACGTATAAAACATGTTTGTATTTCTATATAGAATCTCTCATCAACTCTAGTGAGTTTTCTTATTTAAAAACTTAAAATAATTCAACGCTGTTGAGGTTCAAATTGTTGTTCTCTGGCCAGATGTGCACATGTATCTATGTAGTATGTAAGCTGTAAGCTGTAAGTACCTATCCATGCAATTTATGTAACACTTTCCGTATAATTTGTAATTAGCACTGGGAGAAAATTTGCATTTCCTACACTATTACAAATTGTCTTACAGCAGACACACGCAGGATTGAGAATCTTACTCGATTCCAAACTCCAAACTCGAAACTATGAATGAAAACTCACAAACTGGATTTATCTGGATTTGTTGGAAACTTAATAATACACTGTGCATAGTGCATACCTAGTACTTATTCTCTTAGTACGATTAGTACAGTGTAACTTAGCAGTAAACGCGTTCGTCAATGTACAAAAAGTTGATTTTATATATTATATTATTATACATACATAGTTTGTAAGTATGTATGTATTTGTATCAAAAGGAACATGAATGGGAGTGTAGTCGGTTTTCTCAGTATAGTAAAAAAAATACATGGATAATATTAAATAGTGTAGTTTTACCAACAGATCGTATTGAAAAATCTTCTTTTGAAATCTTTTGCTTCGTTTATGAAATTCAGATTGTAAGTTATGGAAGATTCAAGGTATTTTTTTGTACTTGAGACTTTGAAATGTTTTTGAAATACATAATTGTTGGGGGAGTCAAAACCTCCCAATTTTCAGCTAGAACTCATTTAAAATCAGAATTTCTCTCATTGTACTTTGTACATATAATCTAGCACCTAGCGGAGAAAAGTTTGGGTGTGATATCAATTCCGAAACCTTTCTCCAGTAGGCTAACCGAGTAGAGAAGTGACTATGTAAATAATGTGTAGATTCAACTTTCCAGTTCCTTTTTTAAACAACATTAAATGAGATTTTAAAAAGAACTACTTTTCACTACTTTCCATTGTGTCGCGAAATAAATAGGTAAATAATGCTATACATTTATACACAAATATGTAGAATAACACAAGTGAAAACTCGTCCTAGTAAATTTGCTTGCTTGTGGCATCATTGATGCCTTCATTAAGACAATGGTGAAAACATAATGTTTGTGCGTGATCGGGTAAATCAAGCTCATAATATGAGATAAAGGGGTTGACGTATTTTTCAAGTCAACAGTACACATATGCATGAAAAAGTTGCTTCGAAACGTAGTGTTTTTTGAAGTTCTGAACTTTGACCTTCGTAGGATTTTTGGTAGTAATTCTCACCCTGAATAATAAAACAAAATAACATTTTTAACTTCCACCTTGATTAAAGTTGCCAAGCTTGTCGAGATTTGTAAATCTTAAAATATAATGCTTTTATTTGCCAAAACCTGCAGCTGTATTACAGCTGTATGTTGTAGTAGAACGCAATAATGGTCGTCATTCTCTCTTACAATCAGACTCGCGCGGCAGTTTGTTAAAAGATGAGACGACAATGATCATAAAAAGAAAATTAGCATAAATCTCAATATTGTACAAAGTACGTAGTTTGCCGATCCTCCATTATCTTGTGGTTTATGCGATATTTTCGTGTTGGTTTATTGACTGGACAGCAGAATACAATGCAGACTGGATTTTTGAAATCTGAAAAAATACTGATAATATTTCCTTTTCTTCCTTCTTTACATACAATTCATGTTATTAAATATAACAATAATGTCAATTTATCTGTACTTTCAATTCATTTTCCAAACTTGTGTGGATAAGCTATAATGAGAGGTACACAAATCTTTTTATATGGAATTTTTGTAGTGAAACGTAAAAACATTGCCAATGATAATGATACCTATTCTTTATAGCCATTTTGATTTTATGCGTGTTGCCGTGCCGTGTGTGTGGTCGTTGATATCAACTGCATATTATTATACTGTATATACATATGAACTATTATCAACTAGGTGTTTTTGGGGTTCATTCATTCATTCATTCATTTTCCTTCTTTCATTCATTCATTCGTGATCCATTCATAAATAGTCAGTTGTTGAGGTTGGTCATCTCCTAATCGTATTTAGTAAAAAAAAGTTTGATATTGTGGTACACACGATACCTACAAGCATTAAAAAAATATTATGGTCCAAAACTGTATGTGGGTTGTTTGATAATGAATAAGGTAAATTTTTCGTGCCTTATGAATTTATTGGCCAACTTCACTTTTCTTTGACATTTTACATATTCATTGAGAAAAAAGGCTTGGCTCCTCCGATAGATCGACTGGGGATTCTGGATTGGAGACATATCGTTAGTTTTGTGCCTAATTTACTGACAAGTTTATGCATAGGATATACATATAATATTGTGTAAGCTAAACGCAGAAGATGACCGTCCAGTTTTTTTACTACAGTGTCAAAATATGGATATGCCTGTATTCTATGACTTACTTTTACTTTAATTAAAATTCACGCTTTCGCTCATGCTGTTGGCCTCTAATAATAGATAATAGAATCTTGAATGCATCAAATCATCAGCTATTTTTACACATAAATCTAAAAAAAAAATATTTCGTAGCACGAGCTATGACTCATGCGATGCATTCAGCGATTACTTTTACTATTAGCTTGGGAATTTTAAATGCTCCATTTTTTGTTTAAGTATAAAGAGAATTTTTAGTAGATTTTTCATCATGGATAAGTATGTAATGCATGTAGTTATGATGTACGCATTATACATTATACCATATTTTTATGCGTAAGGTGGATTGTAAGTAAGACGATATAAAAATAATTCAATTTGATGAGTTTTTTGTGACACCGGATAGAGAAGTACAGCTCATATTATACGTAGGTGTGTGTAATGTGTTTATTAATCAATAATAATAATAATTAATAATAAAATAATGATAACAGTACAATGACATAATCAATAATGATAAGATACAACATACAGTCAACGTTTACATAATGATAAGATATTATACATAAAATAATAATAATGATAACAATTATAATATATTATACATATGTGACCCATCACATGACTTTTATCCATCCAGGGTTTTTCACTTTTTGGCATATTCCACTAATTTGGTTTA
>JAQIVE010007751.1:0-10121 GCA_034698285.1 Sminthurinus bimaculatus
CCGACGAGTTTTCGCGCCGACGAATTTGTCTAGCGACGAATTTTCATCGCCGACGAGTTTACCCTGCCGACCAATTTTCCACCGACCAATTTGCGCGTCGACCAATTTACTACCGACCAGTTTGCGCGTAACCATTTATAGGTATGCTTTTTGTATTCCCACAATATCCATATTCTCATGTACCTTCAAGTATGCTTTCAGTACTTTAAAGTTGCTCTTTACCACTATGCATTTTCAAAAACTCTAAAAGGTTCAATGTTCTACATTCCTAGCTCAAGTCAAACTCCAAGGAGAGGCACTCTTTTGGAATTTGGAAATTCCGACAAACTTTCACCTTTGACTCTTGCCTTTAATACGAATGGTGATATTGACTGTAAGCATGAACTTATTGTTAGAGTATGGGTCAATCAACCTAGGTTATGATAAAAACAAACGTATGCACCGAAATCCACTTATTTCAAAACTAATATACAGTAGTAACAGGCAGAAACTGGGACGTGACGGGTTAAAAGTAGGCTCCAAAAGTTTAGTTACACATTTTATCCGCGCAGTCCTTTTATTTTCATCAGATTTAAAGCAGTTTATTTATTATTATGTATAAAATATAAAATTAATAACGCAGAAAATAGTTGCTGAAAAGTCGAATTTTAAATGCACAATTTTTACAAAACATTTTTTAACCGACGGAGAAAGTGAGACGAAAGAAATGGCGAAGAAAAAAGACATACTAGCAACGAGAGAAACGTAAATTTTTTACCTGAACAGGTATTCTGCATCATTTGCACTGATGGTATGACACGGAATAGGCTGAGTTTTGTGCTCCTGAAAAAAACAAAAAAGAGGCCAACAGCATGAGAAAAAGCAAGTATTACTTTATCCAACATCCTTTGTAAACAAGACAAAGGTATTTAAAATGTGGAAATTACAAGAATCCAAACTTTCTTTATCAAAGGTCAATTGGAGTCACAAGTCCTGAACCTTTTACTTTTCCTAGCAATGAAAGATAGGATTTTACTGGTAAAAACTGATTTATTTCTAATAAACTTTAGCTATTAATTCATATATAAATAACGTTTTTTTTGCAATGGCATAAGTAGCCTGGGATGAAAAAGTTAATATAATGAGAAAAGGGTACAAATGTAATGTTGATTAGTTTCTCCAAGTACTCCAAAGGATGACAAAAAGCTGGTAGGGTTCAAATCCAAAAGTTTCTTCGCAGTGACGAGGGGAATGGGAAACGAAAAGGATAAAAAGTAGAGGAAAAAGAATAAGAAAGCGGTATCACATCAGATACGCATCAAACAGAGTACTTGACGCGAATACGAATGAAAACTTATTGGTGATTGATATTTTTGTCTAGTAGGAGCCCACCCTGGGCCTAGATAATGAAGACCAAGATGAAGATGAAGATGAGAAAGGAGACCGTACCATGTATATATGTAGTATGTACTACATTCATGGTACAGCGGAGTGGAAAAGACGGTGAAGACTGTATTGAAATCTATTGTGGAATACTAATAGAAACGCGTTTTTTTGTTTGCATTGTCTTTGACGCGTTCCCGGGATCCTCGACTCGTGCTCTTCAGTTCGTTGTCTTGTTCATTGTCTGGTTCTCTTTTTCCCCTTCCTGCTTTTTTGCATTCATTTCAATACAATTTTGCTCCTAGTTTTTCTACTTTACGTTTCACTCTTCGTTTTACATTTTTCTGGGGTTTTTCTCCCACAGCCGAGAAAAGGGTGCACTTTGTGCATGTGTAGCATCGCATCGCATCGCTTTGCATCGCTTGCCTTAAAACTTGTCAGTTTTCCCCGACTCTCTTCTTTCTTCTTCCGCTTCCTCACTGACTATACAGAATACAGATATATTTGAATTCCAGCCATGTTCTTCATGTTCCAGGTTAATGTTCCGCGAGCGATCAAAATCACATTTGCATTTGAATTCTTGTGCAGCCGCCCCTCTCGCCGTACTCCCGGCCATTTGAATCCAATGATATGCATACATTCAAATTATTTGAATGAATTATCTTTAGTGGAAGGAGAAGCGGAGTAAGAGACGGAGAAGGAGAGGGGAAATACGATGAAAGTTTTATGGGGTGACGTCCGAGAGAGAGAGAGAGAAAGCGGAAGAAGAAAAAGAGAGTCTTCGTCGCGTTCATAACTCAATCCTTAACTCACCCACCAACTCCCCAGCACAAACTCCAGATTTGAGTAGAGTTGAGTTGCATTCGACTTTGGGCTTGAATCTAAATTTTCCTATATCCTAAGCTACAAAGTTTTCACGGGCATGCATGACTAGGACGATAAAGATAAAGTAAAAGGACGAGAAAAGTGAGACGTATAGAGAGAAATGAAGAGAAATGGAAAGAGAAACGAGGGAATTGTCTAAAATATTTTACTTGACATCCGATTGCCAAACTCTTGACTCGACGAACCGAGAAAATTGGAAACAAAAACGTTGTTTTCTTCAAAACTTGGAAAATTGAGAGACAAAATTTGGGTAACTCTGCTGACTAGCTCACGGTGAATTGTTGACTAGGGACAGACGATTTTTGAATACAACATTGCAATGCAATTTTCATGCATGTATGTATATTTTAGCTGTGGGCCTTTTTTCGTCTAAAGGTAACTATATAATACAAATAGGAATTTGAATATCTTTAATTTTCCTGTGTTTACAAAAACATTTTGAATGCTTTCCTCTCCAGCAAAAGAACAAGGAATTGAGTCAAGACGTTCAGGGGTTAACTTGATAGAGATTTTGGAATAAGAAAAATAGATAAAATTCATGCATGTAGATGACTACACTGGGAAAATTGGTTTATCTAAAAATCACGCGTGTACATATGTACATAAGTAACATGCACGGAAAAAAGTACCTGAAACTCGTGTATCTGTCCCAGGGTAAGGATTGAGCTCCGCCGGACAGCAGAAGGCGGCACCATGGGTCCAAAGTCGGCTGGATCCGGGTAGAAAATAATCCCTTTAATGCCAAACTTACCAGCTGTGACCACCTTGAGGACAAGACGAGACAAAATAAACAGAGCAAATAGTCAATGTAAAATACAGACAGAAAAACGCTCAAGACATGTCCAATCCCAAGGTCTAATAATATAAAAGAAATGCCTGTTTATAGTTTATAACTGACGGGTATACATTATACATACATTTGTTTACAAATGAAATATGGAAAATCCCCCTAGTTTTCAATACTTTCACATTTGTTTTGTTTGCAAAAAACAAAGTTTTTCCCTTTGTACACACTATAAATGCAATGAAATACATTTTATTTAACTGTTTCACTCAATAAAAAAGTTTACACGACGCAATAAAAGGTTTTTGCAAACTATAACAATAAAAATTACAGAATTCCATGGGGTGGTCGCGATTGCATAATGTATTGAATCCGGTCGACTTTGCATCACTAAATCACCTCTTGTCTATGTAGTTCATACTTACATATGTACATACATGTGTGTATACGTTCTGGAGAAAGTATTGAAAATTCGGTCCGATTTTCCATCCTGTCTTCTTTTGGTCAATAACTTATACTTTCCTTTTTTTCTCCATGTACATATCGTAATTGTATTAAACTATAGATTTTTTTCTAGCCTCGTGATCCAGTGAACTATATACGTACAAACGGTACTTGGAAAACCCCAAAGTTCTATCTTACATAAAAGATCTCCATGTTTTTAACTCTATAGTTTTGAGTCCTAAAGTTACACTTCTCGACATGCTTTACGTTCTCTTTTATAACAATTTTTTGCTATCTTGAGCTTGATCAAGTAGGAGAATGTGAAGGCAGCCAAAAGACTCCATTTTTCAAATAAAGTTCGCCCAATAGATAAACTACGCTTATGTATAATATTTATTATGCACCCATGTATGTATGTATTCAACATTAAGCACTGGACACAGAAACTCCAATTTTGGATAAATTTCAAAGACAGTTTTTACAATTTGTTTGAAATGCATACTCGTATGTAGATTGTAGATATTCCATAATAATTCTTGAAATGTAAAAATTCGGGGGGAAATCGAAAAAATAGCAAAAAACTTACAACTTTTGATGGATGGAGCGAGCCATAGCGGATTAAAGCAATGGATCTATTGAGTCGTACTCCTTGGCTCTCGAGATACTGAAAGTCCTCAAAGCTCCCAAAATGTCCGTAGATCAGCGTCCCTGAGGAAGAATAAAATGAAGAGAAAAAGTTTACATCTTTTCATCATTGTAATGGCATCAACTGTGGGGAAACATCATTGCAATTCATTGCCTTCAAGACTTATTATTCGTATGTACAATGTACATAGTACATACATGCAACATATAGTTATAGACTTATACACATTTTTGCGCGAGAACCATCCAAGAAGTCCAAGCCAAACCAAAAGAACCTGAGTAGGTACTCACTGAATAAAAACAAAAGTACACGGCGGACGTGAGTAAAAAGTCGCATCATCATAAATTCATAGGCTCCTTCTCGCTTTTTTGATCCTCATATACAGTCTTTATACACTCCACTAGATTTATTACAATTTATGTCCAACTCTCATTCACACATATACGACATACATACATACACATATTTGGCATTCATCTTCAGCTTCTGCTGTTATAAGATATTATAGCTATGCATAATGTATAATACGTATATACTTATGATATAAGGCAATGGCTTCACTTTGACTTTAGTTTTACTCAAGATTTCTCAAGATCTCCAGATTTATGACGTGGATAAACGACAAATTCCCACACCAATTCACATTTCAAATCTCATTCCATTCTTCATACTATCCATACATACAGATATTTTGCGTATATTTTACCCAGATCTTCCGTATGGGCTAAATCGCGTATTAAATCTGATATGAATATGAAGATGAATAGCTATAAATACGAATATGAGGATAAGTATCAAATTTTGAAAATGTACACCTTATATGTATACATCTTACATGCACGCATATTTTAACAAGCCCATAAATTAACTGTTTTTCCCTAAAAAATCTGTGGTTTACTTATACACACACATTACACATACATGTATTGTACATAATCAGCCTATCAAAATCACGGTGGAAAAGAAGAGTTCCAGCTCAAAAATCATGGTAATAAATATCCTGAAAAACATGAGACCGAGGGCTCAGCTGTACATTGTTCATATGTACATGTAAAAAGAACCAAAAGAAACGAGCCAAGATATATGTATTTAGTAGAAGCCCGTAAAAAATGGGAGACAAACCCGGGAAATGACAAATAATAGTTGTCATCACGAGCGGAAGTACAATTACTCATATTAATCAAGGAGATGGCGGATGAGTGTAAGAGCCTGGGATTATACACATTCAAGAACCTACACATGTACATAAGATGCTGGCTGATGGTGGTTTTCTTCATAGGAGGTGGAGTTGATTCTATCACTTTTCTCGCCTCTTTTTCATTACTAATTATATCGGTGGTGGAGGAAGCAAGCGAGCAAGTAATTTCCGACTCGTCACGCATCTATTCGCCGATCTAATGCTAACACAAATTCATTACGTAGATACATACATGTGTATGATCATCATGATGCTCATCTGCTATTTGCCTCAACTGTAACTGCACCAAACAATTGATTGATTACACCCACACCAAACTATCGTATATGTGTATACCACACCATCTCACATCCCATCACACCACAGTACACCACACTGCATCGGACCGGGACACGCTAAGAAAATATACAGTCAAGTGTGGGCTGAATTGAGTGGATTGAATCGCCTTGTCCGATTCTAGCATAAAGGAATGTATGTATGTATGTATGTATGCATACATGCAGTTGTACGGTACACGTAGAAAAGGCTACATTTTTTTCTACGGTGCTTCAGGCCAGTGTTGAGCATCAAGAGAGGCGAACAAGAAGACGAAGAACAAATAAACCGTGAGAAAACAAGAGAAGAAAAGAAGAAAAGGAGGAACGGTTCAGGATGAAGATGAAGTCGAGTGAGGCAAGTACTCACTCAACTTGTGAAATTTCCTCAGCCGACCCAAGCCAGACAAGGACGAGAAAGGGAAAAGGAAGGCACTTATTACCTTGGACATGGACGAAGGCGGATGAAGCTCGATGGTCTTTGGTCTGAAATGGCCCATAGTGGAAATTTGCGGATGCAGTGCGTCTAGACTATAACTAACCCTTCATGATTTTACGGGATTGGTATAAAAAAATTTATGCTGAGCTCGATTTCTAATTTTGCCAGTAAAAATAATTTAAAAAATACTACATTTTGTTGAAAAATAAGGATTTCATGGTTTAATTTTACTTAAGTAATGTTAAACACCGACGAGTTTCCGGTATACTTGAGTTCCACGCTATTTTTCCAAGGAGATGTGTACACAGCGAACGTGTTACATCACAGTTAGATTACAGATGGAGATAACCCCAAGAAAAACAGAGTGAGGCTTCACTGACCCCATCGCAAATACAATACATACACTCGTACGCTTTTGTACTCAAGAAATGGAACTGGAGAAAGAGAGGAGAGGAAATGAGAAAAATAATTATTTATTTGATGCTCATTGTCCGCACAAATTTACTGAGAAAACGGGAAAAACAGGAAGGAAGGAGCAAGAGGAGATGAAGAAACTGAAAAACTTTTCAGGACGGAAACCGTTTTCATTCCTCCAGAGGAGAAATAAGCTATGTACAGCAAAGGGAAAAAGGAAAGGCAAAAACAAGGAATGAAAGCCCTCTTTATTTTAGCTTCCTTTTGTGCCCTCTCTTTCTTTCTTTCTTGCTTTCGCCGCCTCTTTCTCTGTGTCACTGTGCGGCATTGTCTGCTCTTGTCCATTATATTTTTCTGACAAGGAGATGAACTTGTTTTGATACACCCACAGAGGGGATCGTTCTTATCCTGCCTAGCAGTCTTTTCAGCTACAAACACAGTGTATGTGTATTATGTATTTGTGACCAAAAATGGTACTTGAAATATAAAATGCGAGAGAGAATAAGAGAGAAAAAAGTTGAATGCCGGAATAGCTGTATAATAAAGAAAGAAAAAAAAGGCACAAACGAAAAAAAGAATCTGCTCAGCCCATTCATATCCATATCCATAGCGATAGTTCAAGGTTTTTGAGACTCACCATTTAAGTCGGCGGGGGGCGAGAAGCCGAGGAGAGGCCGAGCATTCGGAATGTTGACATCGTCGCCGACTTGACTACTTCGGTAGATCACAGATCCGTTTTTGTCCACAGCCTCCACGTAGTTGAATGTGCTCGTTCTATCCACAGCCATGTCATTGTTATTGTAGTTGTTGCCGTTTTTGTTGTTTTCATCAACATTGTGGTCGTCATAGCATCGTTGTCGTCATTGTTATTGCCACCGAGAAAAAAAGATATTGAAAGAGCAAAGAATAGAACATATGAAACTTTCAAGACATTTTACAGAGAGTTTTATAGACTGTACTTATATATATTTGTGTTGTACATATACTTATGTATTTGTGCTGTATTATGTAGTATGTACATGTATTGGAATCTTTTTAAATTGTCCTCGCATTTCCAGATAGACTCGCCGAATGGCTTTTACTCATATCAAGTAAAAGCTTTCACTCTACTGTAAATTCTTATTGGTTTGGACTGACCCAGTAAAATACAATTCAGAAGTATTACTGAGAATTTTTTTCTAAATCATAATTGTAATTCTTTGTACGAATGCATAAAACGAGTTTTTTGCGGTTCAATGAAACGCATGAAAAATTTCTTTGATGCAAATAAATTTTGTAAGTACACTTTCCTCTATACTGTAAGCCATAACAGATCCATTCATGCTTATAATTTCCACGTAATCATAATTTTTGTATGGTGGTTAAAGATATTTATACTAAAGCTAGCCAAAAAAATTTAATAGTTCCCTTTTCAAAGTTTTGCCGATTTTCAAAGTAGAAAATTATGAAGACCATTGTAAAAATACAGCTTGTCAATTTTAATTGAAAATTTTCAACAACAGAGTGGAGTGAAATTTGATTGGTGTGATTTTATATAATTTAAAGTATATTTTTTACTTTTCACCACAGCTTTTGTGTACAATACAACAGTTCAAGAAAATTGTGTAAGAAGCGGGAAGAACCCATTGTAATTCAATAAGCAGGAAAAGGTTCACAAAGAGAGTCAGTCGGTCAAAAAAAGAAGAAAAGTTGGTAACAAGTTCTACAATTTATTGAAGTTCCGATCCGGATTTAGAGTCTGGGCTTTAAGAGCTAACAGAGAACCGAGCCAAATAGAAGAAAAGGAGAGGAAAGGAAAAAGTCACAATTCTCATCATTTTCCTCATTAATTTTGATTCTGTTGTCCCAGTCTGGTTGCGGTCTCCATTCTTTTCCGCATTTTCACCACTTTTCTTCCTTGTTTTGAGGCTCAAGGACAAGTGACACCCTACGAGACTGAGACAGAGCCCGAACGCTGGGACACATCTTCATTTTCACTTAAACTGTGCCTGGTGAAATATATTGGTGGTTTATATTTATTTATTTGAGAACAAGAAAGAAAATGGAACGACAGACGACAAAACTTCAAGAAAAACACAGAAATCCCCGGGAAAATGGTAGCATCAAAAGATCTTGAGGTAAAACTGGAACGATTTGACTTCATCCTTCCCCGTTATTTGCTCAACCTGCCATTACTTTGTTTTTTGTAATTTCCTTACGACTTTACTTGCTTTCTCTTGTATTTTTGTTTTTTCTGTAAAAAAAATTAAATTATGAACAGATTATAGCTGTGTACTGTGTGTCCAATATCCATTGTAGAGTTCGATTAAATAGAGGTCTTCTTTCATATTTTTAGGAAAATCGCCTTAAATTTCGCCGAGAAAATTTTGCATTGGTATTTGTCAAGAACAAATTCCGCGTCTATGGACAAGAATGATAAAGATAAAGATGACGAAATAAAGCCAAAAGAGGTAGAAGCACAGGCAGTCGAAGATGCCAAAGTCTTCCAATGCCCAAAGCTTTTAAGAGGTGCTTTGCCTATGTGTTTGGCGTCTGCCATTCCAAAGTGTGGCTTTCGTCTTTCTGACTATCGCCTTCTCCTATCCCCTCTCTCTGCGGTCTATGTACTTCCTTCCCTGCTCCCATCTCCGTTCTCTCTTCTTTCTCCACTTACTCTTTGAGCCTAATTTGCATGCAAGATTCAGGATCAGAGACAAGCTCAAAATGCTCACTCCTCTATCTCTTCTTCTTCTTTCTCCCTCTGATGTTCCTCACCCATTTTATTCTTCAAAGCATATTATGTCTGTCTGCTCAGCACATCTAAGGCAGAAGGACAGACGAAGAATACCGAATACACAATGTACCACTATCTCAAAGGTAAAGTCAATGCCAAAGCTGTACAGGGCGATATTACTATACATTATACTTACTCTATACTATACTATACGTATCTATACACTTTAAAGACAGGGACGAGTGAGAGGAAATAGGAAATAGGATTATAAATTCTGGAATCTATTCCATTCCTTCGTTGGCGATGTGTTGGTTGGTTTGGTGAGCTGTGCTAAGCTGAGCTGACTAGAGTTGAGTTGGATTCTTTGGTATACGGTATGGTATGGTATGGCGGTATGGATAACCCAGAGACCTAAAGCGTTCAGTAGGCCGTTGAGAATTGAACATTGAGTTGAGCGGGGTAATGCAGAAAAAATAATACTTTGTCATGGTGAAGTGGAATAGGAATCTTGACGTTGGAATCTCTGTTAGATTTGAATTTAGCTTCTGCACTATCTCTCTTTATCTTCCTTTCTCCCACATTCTCCTTCTCATACTCTTTTCATACTTTTTCCTATCTTGGATATGGAAATTCGATGTAGTGGCGAATCAGGTGACGGCCTACTGACTCCACTTTTGAGTTTTTTGACTCCAAGATTCCTCCTACAAATACTTTCCAGTCTACTTTCCCTTGTACTTACTTACTTATACTTATATACTTACTCGGCAGCTTTACTGCTATTTTTACATTTACTTGCTTTCCCTCTCGCTTTGACTCGACCACTTTTTCACAATAAACTTGAACAATAATGTATGCATAGAGTCACTGTGCACTGTACAGCGCACTTTACATACGAACAAAGAAAGGGTTGCATGAAAATATA
>JAQIVE010007752.1:0-10121 GCA_034698285.1 Sminthurinus bimaculatus
ATTTCTACCAAACTTTTTTCCCCAGCAGTGGTTGGAAAAATTATAAAGAAAAAATCTCAGACTGACCCACCTTCTTTGTGGTAAAAAAGTTTAGCCGCCATGATAACTACTTAAAGCTAATACGATTGAACACATCAGGGTATAGTGAATCCTGGGAATTACATTCATATAAACTACATAAATATTACATATTGCAGCAGATATTGTTG
Source organism: Sminthurinus bimaculatus (assembly GCA_034698285.1). Taxonomy (NCBI): domain Eukaryota; kingdom Metazoa; phylum Arthropoda; class Collembola; order Symphypleona; family Katiannidae; genus Sminthurinus; species Sminthurinus bimaculatus. The sequence continues at coordinate 210 of JAQIVE010007752.1, forward strand.
AAGAAAAGTAAAGAAATGTTTCAAGTGAGAGATGAATGACCGTATAATAGTGAGAGAGAGAGAGAGAGAGGGAGAGAGAGAGAGAGAGAGAGAGAGGAGAGAGATAGAGGAGAGAGGGCGAGTCACGGTTGCATTCATCCCATGTACATTGTACATATAAAAATATCGTCGACTGCATAAAAATGGGATTCGAGGAGAAAGAAAGGAAGGGAAAGTGAATGAAGGATGGAGTGCATATGGTCTCGGGTCATTCATTGTGTCATCGGTCTCCACGTAATTGGTCACCTAACGAGTCGTGAAGGACGACTCATTCTAGTGTCTCATTTGTTGAGTAGACTTTTAAGACTTGAGAGAGAGAGAGAGAGAGAGCGTTTATAGGATGCATTCAACTGTTTCCCTCTCTTTCTTTTTGTCCTCTTTAGACTATGAGCAAAGATCATGAGGATGGAGTTGCATATAGAGGACATTATAGGGCTTTAACTCCAAACGGCTGACTACCTAAAATCAACAACTTTGGCGAGAGTTGAGGCGGCAGCCGCCGAATGCTTTCACTCGGCATTCGGAATTCCGAGTCCTCAAATGAAATCTTGTTATAATATAGCAAGTACATAGAATATATTATATTCTACGTACGTATGTATGTATAGCAAAGTTGCTCGCTCTCCATTTTACATGCACGCACTCGCATCAATCACTTTACCTATGTTTGTTTTATTTTATGTCTGTGTCTGTGATGTGTGGACATTCTCATTTGACTTTTTGAACATTTTTCTATTTGTTTCATGTTTGGTGTGAACATTTGGCAGTCACGCTAGTCCACATGTTCCCCGACAATTCGCAAAATGGTAAATGGGCCTTTTTCTGGACCCCCATTCAAACATGGCTTTTAATACTATCAGTACTCTAACTTGTACACTTAACTACTTTGTATGCATACCAAATTGTTTGCTCCATATTTGATGTCTAAAATCATGTGTTGAATTCTGTTTTTTAAACTTTCTAGGGCACAGGTGAGGCTCGACACTCGGAATCTATCTTCTTCCTCCCCCCACTTTTAAATCCAAATGAACCTCTCGTATTATTTAGTTTATAATTTTTATTATGCAACAATATTGTAACAATAATGGAAATACTATTTATCGCATAGTAAAAATAACAACAACAATTTCATTTTGATGAGAGCATGAGATGAATATTTGCTCATGATATATTATAATGTGTGTGTGTGTGTGTGTTGACAGTGGTATAAACCAACTGGGAGGAGTTTACGTGAACGGTCGACCTCTTCCTGACTCGACGCGTCAAAAAATCGTAGAGTTGGCTCACTCTGGTGCTCGGCCGTGCGATATCTCAAGAATCCTCCAGGTCTCAAATGGCTGCGTGTCCAAAATACTCGGACGGTATGCTTCTGCTCTTCTCTCTTCCTTTTACTTATCCTGCCACGTTCACTTTTTAATCCATATCATTAACCGTCATGTCGATGTATGTACATTGTGTATATATGTATATATATATATAGGATAAGAAGGTGTACATATAAAATATGATACAAAATATTTGACTGGTTTCAGCTACTACGAGACGGGGAGCATAAAACCGAGAGCCATCGGAGGAAGCAAACCCCGAGTCGCCACATCACCTGTCGTCTCCAAAATTGCCGAATACAAACGAGAATGTCCATCCATTTTTGCATGGGAAATCCGAGACGTGAGTGCATCCAAATGTCAAGAGTCCAGAGACACTTTTCTGTACATATAATATGTATTATATTATGTACTATGTATCACACCTTCATCAAACTTTATCTTAATGATATGTAATAATTTATTTGTGCAGAGACTATTGTCGGAAGGCGTCTGTACCAATGATAACATCCCAAGCGTAAGTCAACACTCTACTTGTTCTGAATTTATAAAAAAAATGCACACCGTCCGCCAAAGAATAACTAAGACAATCTAAAGGGGAAAAGTGCATCAGCTTGAAAATCATAAATGCAACATTGAAGGATAAAACATGAGATACATAAATAGAGCTATGTTGTATTATGTAGAATATGTAGATGAGTTGCAATAAATAAAAGTAATAAATAGGAAAAGGAGACGCGGAGAAGGGAGAACAGGTTTTTCGTCGGCCGAGTAAAAAGGGAGACGAGCTAAAGGTTTTGTTATTGACATGCCAGTCAGTTTAGACGGTTGGGAGCAAACTATTGAGGGCGAATCAAGGATTTAGGTGCAAATTTTCTACATGGTGAGCATGTTGGCCTTTGAAGCTGATGCGTTCAGTTAATGGGTTTTGAGACTTTGGGGGTGCGTTGTGACTCAAGTGTGTGGTCATATAGTTGCCTATTTGGACGGAAGACTAATCGTAAGTAGAGAGAGAGAGAGAGAGAGAGAGAGAGGAAAAGGGAGGGCGAGTTTATATTGGGGTTTAGGTCTTGTTCATCCTGAGTAGTGGCTATTGGAAGGTTAAGAAAGAGAGGATAGATTATATACTCTAATGTAAATAGATGTACAATAAGAGAGAGAGGGAGATAGAATGGGAAGAAAATGTCGTAAGGTCTTAATGGGGAATACATAGAGAGAGAGAGAAAGAAAGAGAGAGAGAGAGAGAGAGAGACGCTGGAGTTAGAGCAACAGCGGTCCACATGAAATGGGCTTTTGGTTTCTTTTCGGTAGATTTAGATGGGAGATTGTAGCTTCCATGGCCGTCAACTCGATCAAATCATTCGGCTGGAAATATGCCCTCAGACTTTCTAATGCAGCCGCTCTTTCTCTCTCTCTCTCTCTCTCTCGCTCACTTTATCTATCCCTCTGACTCGTTCCTTCCTTCGTTTTTTTGCCCTCAAAGCTGATTCAACTTTTCTTATTCTTGATACGTTTTCACAGCTCTACTATTCTCTATCAGTCTTTTTGATTTTTTTCTCCTTTTCTTCCATCCTCCTTGCCTTTTACATACAGTTTCCGCCTAATCTAGAAGCAAGTTGAGTTTTGGAGCTAATAGAATAGAATCCGCTCGGCCGTCTCAGTTCAACTGTCTACATTTTATAATGCAATAGAATTAGAAAATGGAATACACCTCTGTCCATACTCATCACATATGCATGCATGTGCATGGTTGTGGACTTTGTTCCTCCCGACTTTGTACTAGGACTATGTTATAGAACTATGCCTAGCGCTGTTTGTGTGTGTGTGTGTGTGTGTATCTGTAGGACGACGAGACACAAGTTCCACTAAAGTAGGATAAGATGGAGATTATAAGATGTCGGAAAAAACAAGCCTGGACTCTAGTTGTGAGGAAACTTTTAGTCTTTTCTAAAAACACGCATTATTTATAGTCCTAGCCATTTGACGCTCACACATAACAATTATTATTATTATTATTATTATTATACTATTATATTCTGTTCATAAAACAACTTTTCAACAACAACAACGGAGGTGTTAGCAAGTCATACATGTTGCGTAGGTTGGCGGAGACTATGAAAACAGTCTTCAAAGATGATGAGTTGTCTTGTAGGTATTTGAACTCAGCATGACTAGTCGACTATTGAAGATATGCTGGCAATTTAATGACATGCCAAAAGGAGGGCTCATATGTATGCTTTGCTGTTCCTTTTTTTGCCACTGTAGAATTTGACTGTAGCTGACTTTGACTTTGAATGACTTTGGGTAATTAGTAAGATGAAAGTATTTGTAAGTCTCTTGGGATGAAGGTAAGATGGACGAGAGAGAGAGAGAGAGAGAGAGAGAGAGAGGAAAAGGGAGGGAGGAGGAACAGGTAGAGATTGACGGTGAAAAAGTTGTTGAATGAGAACAAGTAGTCAATTGAAGGAATGGATGGAAGTGTATAATAAATAATAAATGTCTTCCATCCGAATGATTCGCATCTAATAATTCATATAATAAGTGTAATAAAAGAGAATTGGTAAAGGTGTGTGTGTGTGAGTGTGAGTTTGTATACACACATAAGTGAGGGAAGGAGGGCAGAGTAAAAGTCAGTACTGTAGAATGTAGATATGTACTAGTCGGAGTAGTATAGTATAAGTAACTATGTATGTATAGTATATGTACAATGTACAGTAATACTGTATGTGCTATGTACGTACTAGAGCCAGTGCTGTAGATTTAGGAGCGGAGAACCGTCCAAAAGAGTCCTTAGAAAATTCACAAGCATAATTAATGAGTCGGTCATGGTTCTGCATTGAAAAAAGATGAAAAAACGTTCAGTGCAGCATGAAAAATTTCTTGAGAATAGAAATTTGTTCGAGAGATGGAAGTGAACTGACTGATGACGAAGAGAAGATAATGCTGGCTCAAGAGAGTCGCAAATGAACTTGTCGAATGTCGTCAGAGAGAGAGAGAGAGAGAGAGAGAGAGAGCGAGAGAAAGAATAAAGATGACTGTGTGAAATCTGTTTGGCTGATATAATTCGCAGATCACGTCCCATTGTCAGTCCTTTTGGTATTCATAATGTTCCTCTTGTAACGTGACATTATGAGCACAGGAAAAGGATTGAGACTCAACTTTTGTATAGTCTCTGTTGGATAAACATTTCTGTGGATTACTCAGCAGCAATTTTTTCACCATGTGAATCTTGTACAGAGTACAGACTCTCTTTCTCTCTCTCTCTCCTTGGTTTCCTAGAGTTGGCGTCATTAAGTTTTTTACGGAGATCTATCGGATGGATGTGCAGCAGCGGAAGGGGTAAAGAGAGAGAGAGAGAGAGGGCGAATAAAGGGAGATGATCATGATGATGTTTCTAGTTGTTGGTCCATTGTGTCTACGTGTGTATAAGCCCATGAAGAAGGAGAGAAGAAACTGTCTGGGAAAATCGACAGTGTGTGCCGTTGTGTATTGCGGTAGGGATAACCCATGGCGGAGAGTCCACAAAATCATTGATGATATCCCTCTGCTCCTACCATTAAAGCATTCTTACACGCCAATGAACACAAATAATATCCGCGTAATCACATCCAACTCTCTCTCTCTCTCTCTCTCTCTCTCTCTCTCTCTAGCTTCCATCAGGGAATTATTCAACTTTCATTCCTTCAATTCTTCTTTCTTTCAGCAAATCTCCTCATGATGCTTTTATTTCAAGAGAAGTTTTGCCTCCTTCATCTGCTGTGTATGTAAGTACATACTCACCTAAGTTGAACAAACTCGCTCAACGCTGTCTGTCTATGGAAGTCTGTATTTATCTATCCATCCATCCTTCCTTTCATATTCCATGATGTAAAGTCACAGCAAGAGAATCAATCGACATTATTTAGGCGAGAATCAGCTCATAGTAATAAAAATAAGTACAAATAGAGGAAGATGTGGCTGTGAGTGGATCTCCCTTCATATGTATTATTGATAGATTACCATTTTTCATAAGGATCATCATCGGCGGCAGCAGTTGATTGAAATTTTTTTACCTATCGTCTTTTTTACTTTCCCTTCTTCCAAATATCTTGCCTATCTATTATAGCCATCATCAGAAGATCATTTTGTTGTTGTTGTTGGCGATAAAATGTGAGATTTTATATTTGTTTTCAGTGTCAGTTTCATTAGTTTGATGAAAGGTGATGATGCTGTGACAAGAGGGAAGGGAAAGAAAAGTCTGTGAGAGACATGACATAATCAGTCGACGGTCTTTGGAAAACGTGGCTACAAATTACTTTGTGGTTGAATTCAAGTCAAAAGATGTGCAAGTTCCTTTCTCATTCCATCTCTCTCTTGCTCTCTCTTTTCTCATCCCTTCCCTTGTGCAGAGAAGAGAGAGAGAGAGAGAGAGAGACAGACGGAGCTTTGACGGGCCTGTCATTCCCAACTCCAAAAGCATTATTTCCCTCTAGATTTGTCCTATCCAAAAAATCCTCCATGTTGGTTGTTCAGTCTCTTTTACTCCTCTTCCTCTTGCCCCTCTTACATGATCGAACAAAATGAAAACAAACTCTGGGAGACTTTTGACGTCAGTTTCTACCACTCGACCCCAACAAGAAGATGAACACCAACTGACTTTCCTCTTAACGTCACTTCTTCTTCTTCTTCCTCTTCCTCTTCTGCTTCTTCTCTCATCTTTGGGAATTCGCTCAAAGTTGTTGACGTATGAAGACGCTCTAACTATCGCTCTCCCTCCCTCTCTCTCTCTCTCTCGTTCAACTTCAACTTGAATACTTTTCACATACAAATTTTGTGTTTTGTCGTTTTACTTATACGGCTCTTGTATAATATTCCTCCCTTTTCTTTCACTCCTATACCATGTACAGATCCTCCTCCTCTGCTTCCCAAAATCTTTTCATGTTACGATATTATTTCCTTATATAGGGCTTTCCACGCCCTTCTAAATGAATTTTGCTCCTTCCTCCTACAAAAGCTGGAACAATCGTTAGTCTCGTCTTATTTATTAGCATTCTTATGGAATTTAATGGAGGCTACACAACACATGGATGAGATGCGGCTTAGCTTTACTCTGTATCATATATAACATGCATGTACATTGTACATTGTACGTACATCCACAAAATCTTCCCCTTTGTGAATATTTGAGCATGCATCCATGTATTTATGTATATGCATAGCTTTTTCTATTATAGGCTTTTTTTATCTTTTTTCTAATCATTAGAATCGTCATCATCTGCCGCTGGCTCAGCAATTACGCTGAGGTTACATCTCCAAGCAAGAGAGAGAGAGAGAGAGAGAGATAAATAAAAAATCCTTGTGTTTATATTTTTTGGTTTTGATGGGGTCCGTTTGTATGGAATAGAGTTGGAGTTGAGCATTACTATTAGTCCTAGTCACATGATCGTATTTAGTTGTGAGTGAGACTTGGTATTGAAAATTCAATTAAATCGTGAGATGAGACTCTTTTGAGTGAGTTTGGATTTTTTTTTTGAGATTTGGAGCCGTGGCGTTATTTCACATGTGAGTGGATTTGAATAGTATTGGCACGCTGCATTGCACTCATTGAAATGGGTACCGGCTCGGCTCACTTGCACTCTGCTCCTCTGACCCCAACTCATCTAACTTCCCCATTTGAACGATTGAGCCAGAGCCTCCTCCACGGGCTTATCTCTCTCGCTCTCTCTCTCTCTCTCTCTCTCTCTCTCTCTGTGTCCTCACAGTTTAGAGTGATAGGTCCAGCCAGTATTCATTCTTGCTAGCATACAAGGACAGGCAGACAGACAGGGAAAAAGTACAAGTAGAGGAGAGAGGTATTAACAGCTGACGTAAAATAGAAGAAGAACGACGACAACGATGATGATGATGATGATGATGATACCATAGACAAATCTATAGACACACAAAGAGTGAAAAATCGAGAATGTGGACGTGACTACTACTTCTTCTTCTACTACTACTGCTCCTGCTGCTGCTGCTGCTGCTGCTGCTGCTGCTGCTGCTCTTGTTCCCTCTCCCTGTATCATGCATATTTCAACAATTCAGACTAGTTTTTGTCCGTTGCATTGTGGTGGTGGTGGTGGTACATGGTACATGACCCAAGTTTTCTAGTCCACACAAAATACACACACACACACACACACACACAATCCAAAGAATGAGCTCCCGACTCTTTTGTGTTCGCAAATCTTTTCTTATACTCATATTATTATGATGATGATGATGATTCTCTTTGAAAAATCATCTCGATACCCCTAATCATTCAATATATTTTGCATTGTGTGCTCACACTGCCCTTCCGGATTTGAAAAGCCCATTCATCCATCCATCCATCCATCTATCCATCCATCTATCTATCTATCCACTTCTCAACAACTTTCCTCCATTTACACAACTAACTACACGTTACTCACTCATTAGGACATGGAGAAGAAAGAGGAGGAGGAGGAGGACGATGATGATACACATCCTCTCATCATGATATCATTATGAGATCCTTCCTCCTCATTGTCTCCATTTCATCATTACAGCAGCAGTAGGCTTCATTTCATCGTGTGTATAGCCGCCTCCCTCTCCTCTTCTTTTCATCCCTTTTGAGTTGACATCATCCCGCTCCTTTTTATCCACATTAACCTATCCTCTACTTTATCCATCTCACAAAGACAAGAACTATTTCATGGCTACAAGAACATCGTACTGATTAATTTCCTAATTTTATCTGTACACACATATATACACACACATATGTATATATAAATACACATTTTCAATACGGAGAGATGTTTCTTCGTCAAGTTAAGAAGAATTTGACATGTGAGGACTCGTCAAATCATTATCTACCGCATGAAAAATCTACAATCACTTGTACAGTTTAAATATCTTGCAAGTAATATTTGTTTAAAAATATACCAAGTGAATGAGCCAAAAAAAACTGCTAATTCATTCAATCTCCATTTTGTGCGCCTGAAGGACGTGGAGTGTGGAGTGAGAAAGGCAACTTTGTTATGCTCGTCACGGGATTCTTGATCTTGTCCTAGCGGAACTGTTGCTAAAAAACCACATAAAAACGCGAAAGAAAGGAAAACCAAGTAATTGTCCATGGATCTAATAGATTCGTACATGTAATAATAATAATAATAATAATAATAATGTGGTAGTTGACGAGATGGGATGCGTGAATTGATGAGTTAGGAGGAAGAATTGCTGGTGAAAAAACTTGAGTTGATTTTCCCCAGAGTGCACCATCCATCCATCCATCCATCCATCCATCCATCCATGGATTCACAGTGAATGTAGCAGAGCAAGTGGTCTTGGTGGTTTCATCAATTTCCATCATGTGATTAAGTTAGACCAATATTCAATTTAAACTGAAATCCCCCCTTGAGGAAAATTGAAATGGGAATGTCCATGTTGTTAAAGAGGAAAAGTTTTAATGGGACTCCTGCAGTTCTCTCAATTTGACGATTTAAATTTACTGACGACGATTGAGTCTGCTCATTCATTTCATTTCACTTCATGTCTCGTGTGTATCTTACAACATAATAAGTATGTTATAATATATTGCAACTCCAATCCAACTTGATTCATTTGATAAGCAAATTTTAAAGGGGATAGATTGTACTACATTATTATAAAAATATTATAAAATTTTCTTCCCCCTCCTCCGAATAAATTTGGGCAACTCGAGGAATAACAAGGTTTAGATTATTAAATGTCAAAAATTTGGGGAGCGGGATATATATAAGGATGAGTTTTTCTTTGTGTTCATCAAGGTTTCGTCAATCAATCGAGTTTTGCGGAACTTGGCAGCCCAGAAGGAGCAACAATCAGGTGTTCCATCCGCGGATTCGGTCTACGACAAGCTGCGGATGTTCAATGGTCAAGCGGCGGCGGTGAGTGCGGCGGGTTGGGCTTGGTACCCCGGAACGGCGGCTGGACCTCCCCTCGGTTTGCCCACAGCTCCAACGACACCCCTGAGTTCAGCCCCTCTTCCTCCGTCCTCCCGCGACCCCGACTCCCATAAACGAGGTGAGAACTCTAGTCATTCATTTCTTAACTTTGACTTTGTGCTTTGCGTAGGTGAACAAGAACATATCATCATCATTATATTAGTATATCAATTCCATTATATTTTATCATCTTCTATTTCCTTTCTTATAAACAACCTATTCAATTAAATCCTAGATTAATTCTTAAAATATCTAAATTTATCAATGTTATTAAATAAATACCTTTCTTACTAGTTTCTTATGGTTTTTTTTATTTTTTTTATTTTTTTCTTTTTTATTAAGAATATTAAGGTTATAATTAAATTTATAGCTTATTTTAATAATTTTTATATAAAATACTAAGTAAGTAAATTGTTTTTTTACTTTATATTTCTATATTATTCCATAAAAAATTAGCATTAAATTTAGTACCAGCTTAAAGAAATAACTTATCTTTTTCTTTATTAATCCCAGTTTGTTCTTTAGTATTCTTTTCTCTTTTTAAGGAATTATAAATTATGAAGTGTTACTTCAGCTATAAA
>JAQIVE010007753.1:0-10120 GCA_034698285.1 Sminthurinus bimaculatus
AAAATATTTTTCGATGCTGTAGTATTTGATTGTTGAGTAAGAACGATGTCGGTTTCAATGTTTTGTCAATGACAGTGTCCCATCTGAAGAAATGTTTGGATGTCCGTTGTCATTGATATTGTCACTAAAAACCTACTAACAACTTTATAATGAAAAAAAAATTTTTTTGGATTTATAAAGGGATGCTATCTCTATGTTTATAGTAACTCTATGAGTGAGAATCAAAGATTTTTGGGAGGCAGACAAAACAGAGCCAGAGCGCGCAGAGGTTTATGCTGCGGAAGTGAAAGTGATTCCAAATTCCAAAGGGTCATTTTTGCACTTCGTTGAGACTTGTTCTTGAGCAACATAAAGAACAAAGAATGTTGGGCATGTTGATAATTCGACTGAGGGAGTTGTTGCAAGGAGGGAAAAAGGAGCAGAAGAGATCTCAATCAAAATCAACATTATGTTGATCAAGACAAAGCCAGAGGAGAGGAGCAGTTTAAAGTCCAAGTCCAGTCATAGTCATTGCACTGTGGTGAATTATTTCTGAACTTTGGTTGAGGATGGAAAATGATTTTTATTCTGCTTCTTGTAACAGAAAATGTGCACAAGTTCTGCTGAAGACCTCGTTCTGACCCCGGACGAGGAACTGGCCATTCAAAACACGTGGGAGTTGGTCCAGGCGGATCTCAAAGGCAACGGCGTCAAGTTCTTCCTCCAGTGAGTATTAAGAGATAATGCATACAATTCAAACCTAATAGTATAATATAGTATAGACAGAGCATTTTTCCAAAGTACAAAATATTATTTAACTGAATGCTTTAAAAATGATTGTATTTACTTGCGTGTGCCTGTCCTCAGTTTTTTCCACACATTTCCCGAGTATCAACGAAAGTTTCGGGGCTTTTGTGACGTGCCGTTGTTCGAGTTGGCGGAAAACAAGAGACTTAAGGCCCATGCTTTCACTGTGATGTCAGCCATCAATGGAATGGTTGATAATCTTGATGACGTCGACGTACTCAATGAGCTCCTACTCAAGGTATGCATAGTTACATTTTACATATAGCTTCTCCTTTAATTCATAGTATACTTTAATATTACATTTAAAAAGAAAAAGACCCAAAGTCAAAATAACAAGTATTACAACATATTATAATATCTTTGTCATTTAACAGACAGGAGAAAATCATGCAAAACGAAAGCTACAGACCGGGGATTTCCAGGTAACAGAAAAATAAAAATAATCTGAATAAAGGCATGACTAATTTAGAATAAAATTTAAAATAGAATATAGAAGGTATTTAGTGTTAAATGTATCTCTTTTGCTACTCAGGCCACACCAAGTTTAATAATAGTAAATTGATTTTTGCCCCTTGTTCCCTGGTTCCCTTGTTCTTCTAGACACAGGCTTAAATACCTTGTAGTGTATTTTAGGATGTAATATCATGTACAATTAATGTTGTCCAAGGCACCCTGACGGAACGGGTGGAGAGAGAGAGAGAGGCAGAGACAATATTATTTTTATCTCGTTTCATCTTCAAAATTAGCATGTATTACATAATTCATTGCAGCTCAATGTAATGTAAACAATCCATTGGCCTGTTGGACAGGTTCGATCCGACTTCCTCTCTCTGAATTTAATTTAATTTATTCCTCGAGGGTGGCAGTCTGCTCCTTATTTTCACTCGCTCTATTGTATTATACATTATACCTATTTGTACATATACATTATACATAATATATAGCCGTAGTATGTACTAGTCGTAGTGAGTCAGCCATGGCCAATTATCATTAGAAACTCGTCAATCAAGCCTCTTGTCAACACTGTGAACTGTGAATTTGTATTATTTCTCCCTCTTGGTCATCATCATAGCACTGAACACTAAACTATGATGTCTCATAATATTAACATGTAGATGAGCTAAATTTAAATGCAAATTTCTGTCATATATTCTTCTTATGTCATCAAATGATTGTAAATTCAGGAAAATTGACTAAAGTGTAATTATTTTATTGTTTATCCAGAACTTGAGGGAAAGTCTATTGGAGTTTCTGGAGATGGAACTGGGCGAGCGCTACACGCCAATTGCGGAAACAGCCTGGAAAAAAGTGTTGACCATTATGGTGTCAAAAATTGACGAAGGAATCGAGTCGTTTCACACTGAAAGCCCGAAAAAAACTTAGATTTTTTCTTGAGATGAAAAACAAAATCCCAAGTAAAACCCTCATTTTTTGTTTTTAAACTTTAATAATTGTATATTTGTTAAATGTTCAACTTGATGTTGAACATTGTTTTTGTGTTTGTTTGCCTATGTATATGAGGTCATGTCCTTTTTTATTCTTTTAAAGTTAAGTATGTTGACATTTCTAAACTAACCTTCAATTCTAATCATTGTAATTGAGGTATTATAAAATAGTTAGTATTCAAAATGAGCACCGTTTGTGTTTAAGAGTATAAAAAAAATTAAAAATGATTCAATGTACAATATTATATTATACAGATTTACTAAGTATTTATGTGTGTAAAAGTGAGTACCGGTGTATGATAAAAGTATGCAGTTCATTTATTTATACATACAACATATTTACATTATACTCTGATGATTAATAATGACTTTGATGATATTGCTTGATGATACCTCTTATTAAATACCTAATAACTAAATATAATTAATAAGACAGCTATGTGCATTGCAAGCATAGAAACAAAAGAAATGTAATACATATTGTCATTCTCCTTACGATTTCACAATAAAAACACACATGACAGAGTAACAATAATGCATTTACCCTGCTACACATAATAATATTATACAGACCAAAATCAGAGTAAATCTAAAGCCGATCAACCAAAAGGAAATTTAAACAAGTCATGAGTCATGATGCCTTAATTTGATGAGGGCGGCCAACTATAATAATAATCAGAGAAAGAAAAGAAAACTGAAAGGTGTTCAATCGTTTATTTTCCCAAAAACGTTTTCTGCGTGTGTGAGGTGTGAGGAGCTGAGATAATTATTATAATTGCATTATAACTCCATGTTTTTTCTCTTTAATGTGTACAATGTGTTATCACGTTTAAAAATGTAATACTATAAAAAAGCTTTTGGCGATTTGTACTTTACTTCTAAAACCTCTAGTTCATACTTTCGATAAGATCACATCATATTATACATAATATGTATTGCATGCAGTATTAGTTATAATTTACATACAACATATACTTAATTCTTAATTTTACAAAAGTCATTATTATTTATCACCATTCACTTTTTTTATTTGTAAATGCACATGTAGACTGTAGACTGTAGACGAATAAAAAAACGTGCGATTGGCTTAAACTGAACGAAATATTGCATTATAACCAGGTTGTTTTTCAGTTTTCTGTTATTTGGAGCGAGTTTTAGAATTATTGTAAACATTTTTTGCGGACCTTAACGGGAATATTTTATTGAATTGAGTACAATATTAATATATTACTATCTATTTACGTATCATTAGATTAGGCATTGTTGGGTCGCTACAAGCGTATTTTTATGCAGATATGTTAAAAGTGCATGTAAAAAACATTAAAACATTTTTGTTATATAATCATCATAATGATAACAAAAGTATCTATAATTAAATTAATTAAATATTATTGAATAAATTGTCAATTGTCAATGAAATGTGTGCTTTTTTCCAAGAAGTTTCGGAAACGAGAAATTATTATATCGCATGCATATACTTATTTACAATTTACATGCGCTTTTATGCATATCATAATTATTTATCTTTGCATTTGATCGATAAAATATGACAACGCTGAAGTGTTTTAAGATTGGGGTTTTGATTTTGCTGAGGCAGACCATATTCATATTATAGTGAAAAACGCTATCGTTCATTTTGATTGACCTTGATTTGAAGTTGATTCATATTATTATTCTGGTTAGCAAATATGATAACAATATATAATTATATTACACACAAGTCCATAATACTTTATACTAAATAATCTCTCGTTCATTTACGTCAATTAGAGAAAGTTAAAAAAGTTCACATCAATGCTTCCAGTCAACTGATAAAAAGTCTACTTATAACTTATAATATTTTTTGATCCAGATTGAGCACGAGAATGCTAAAAAAATGTAAGTATACTTACTCTGTGTTTATTTTTCACTGGAGATGATTTTTGTTTACTTGTCTAAATAAACAAAAAGGTACAAAAGCTGGAGGAAAATCTTGTTTTCCAATCGTATTACGCAGTTAGTTTTGAATTAAAAATAAGTCAAAAATATCAAACTTTGACAAAAGTAAACGCAGTCATAAATACGAATGTAAAATACTTTAAAAAATTACCGAGTATGTATATTAAAGAAATAATGTTAGATTGTTTAGTCTTTAGTTGTTAATAATTTCACAGCAAATGGACGAACAGTTTAAACATAAGTAAGGCAAAATAATTAGGAAAAGTAAAATTATTTCATTATGCTTTAATATGTTCTAAAATCCAGGGCATAAAATGACTCACATTTGAATACAAAGCTGGGTTCGACGAACCGCACGGGCTTGGGCCCAGAGAAACAATTCCAAACTGAAAGGATTGAACCTGCAGAAGCTTCTCATTGTAAACCGAGTCCATGAGTGGGCCACCCGAATCCTGTCATATCATCAAAATCGATTAAAATTTAAAAATGACGATTATTATGCTTAATTCATACATTCAATTTTTATATTATCCTATACTGGTTGAATAATATCAGTATTATTAATTATTACCCCTTGACATGAATCTTGTCCCTTGACACTGCCAGCACAGAATCTCGAGTCGTCGACCTTCCCAATCTTTTGGCGGCTGTAAAAGTCATTACACTCGGTCGTTGTTCTAACAGGGACATGAACATGCTGGAGGACATCCGAATTCCTTTCCACATTCCACCGAATTCTTCCAAAGCCGGCTACAAAGGTCAAGTTGCTTTTCTCCAAGTTGTGACTCAAAATGTTTCCTCGAGGGAGGCAGATTGGCGTGGTGAAGGGACCCAGTGGAACTGCTTTGGACAGTCGAATGAGAGCAATGTCCGCCTCGGTTCTACCTGTCTCGTCATATTTCTCGTGTATAATTGTCTCCTCCACGGGAATGTCCAACACTTTTGGGGCACAGAGTCCATCCTGACAGTCAGGATCCTTGGATTGGTCATACTCGCCCAGGCGGACAAAGTCCACCTTGAATCCACCGGGTAATTTAGCGAGACAGTGAGCAGCTGTTAGAACATACCTGATGAACATAATATCAAGCATTATAAAAATTAAACGTGCAAAAATGTAAGATCAGGAACAAAAACTGAATAATTTTTAATTAAAAATTAAGTTACTCTATTTTTCTCACCTCGAATTAATGAGAGTTCCACCACAGGCAAAGGCCTTGACATCTGACGAATCTTTGTAAGAGAGAAGAGCCATCCATGGATAAGTCCCCAAGCCAGCCGCAGTACCTAATTTTTATTATATTCATATCAAAATTAAAATCAAGAATAAAAGCATAATATTATAAATTATAGTGCAAGATAGAATTTATAAAATTTTGAAAATCATTGAATAAAGAAACCTAGCCGAACCTCCAACAATTCGATCGGTGACTAAAGAGATTCCGCAACCTTTGAGACTAGGAAGGAGCCTGAAGTTGGCATGTCTTTCAACAATATTATTGTTTGTTATTTCTTGTTCCACTCCAGGCTTTTGATTTTGAATTTGACTAATGGGAGTCGAACTGGATTGATGACCTTTTTGTTCTTCCAGCTCATCATAATCTTCTTTGTCCAAATATTCATCTTCGTTTTCTACTGGTGGATTCTTTGCTTTACTCGGACTCACATCAGCCGACGGTTGCACCTGACTAGTGTTGATAATTTTTTCATCTGATTTGGAAGAATTCAAATTATTCGTTGTTGATGGCGGTACGACTTTACCATTGTCTTTGTTGTTATTGCTGTTTCCCCTTTCAGGTCCCTGATGTTTGTTTTCCTTTTCTTCGGACATTTGGCAGCAGACCCAGGGCTCATCATTCTGAAATTGGCAGGTGGCATGTTGTATGAATTTGATTTTCTGAGGATTGTAAGGATGCTCACGAAGGAACTGGAAAAGATGTTCGCACTTTTGCAAAGGGATGCACTGTCCAAAGTGTCCTGCAGGGTCAATGCACTCTTCTCCCGTTTCTAGCAAACCAAAATCAAGCAAAAAATTGCACTATAATAATACGTAATATGTGATGTGTAAATGTTCAATCAGCTCAAAATATTGTTAAAAGATTATTAGAGTATTTATTTGTAACTTGAATACCCGTGATAAGAGTAATATTTTATATATTATTATTACCTGATGACTTCATTTGATCTCTGTTTTCTGCTGATACGGAAGGAATAAAAAAATCCCATAATATGCATAGACATATCACAAGATAATTTTTATGATACAACTTCATTTTAACTGCTGGAGCGAATTGTTCTTCAAACTGGAACAAACTTAATACTATCTAGATTTTCGTTTATTATTTAAGTTTTAAATAATTGAGTAAAAATAACTAGAATTTTCCAAGGGTATTATGTGTTTATACTCTCTCTTTCTCTACTTTACACATTTATCAACCAACCAAGTGAGTACTTTAATTTAATCAAGATGTCAAAAGTTTAATAACTAACCTAAACTTGTAAAATATAGTTTAAAACTGTAAGAATTTAGTATATGATAAGGACGGTCAATATTAGAGTCAATCTCACATGTAAATTTTAACACACTCTAACACTGAACACTGAACCAGGAAGAAATGTTGTTAGTTTTTTTCAGTTTGGTGAAAGAAAGAAACAGAGTTAAAAATTCTCGTACTATACATATTTTATCTAAAAACAGAATGCTGACCCATGTTTTTAGGACTTTCCAAGCCCAACTTTATGAGCAGCGTATTTTTGGATGTTCACCGGTAAAACAAATATTATTGCATGAATATACTATTGAGAAAAAAGGTAGTTATTATTGTTTGTAATTTTGAAGTAAGAATAAAAACTAATCCGAAATGACTCTCATAATGAGATGATACGTATTTTAATCCTATTCCTGTACACTGTACAAGTATAATAATACTATACTTATGCGATAAAGACATAATATGTATTTGTAAACAAATAATTACAGTGAGAGAGAAGGGAAAATTCTACGGAATACTTTATACATATCATGGAGCTTCTCAATTCTCAATTCCTTGCTATAATACATACATATCCATAAAGATTAGCAATATTATAGTTTATACTGCATGCTGGATACTGGATATAATACATATACAAGTATACTTGGCCACTAACTGTATTTACCTGAGTATAATTATCTACAGTGGTGCAGTGTATGAGCAGTTAAAATGCGTTATTGAATGTCCAGGGTCCAGGGTATTCAGTATTCATTTGCGGTTGTACATACTTATAGCTAAGGAAATTCTCAATTTTCAGTAGTATCGTTTTACCCTGTATGCAATATTATTTGAATTGCCAACAATGTATGATGGAAGCATTTTATTATGTAGTTAGGCCTGTATTTTATGTTTTTCTGCATAGAAAAGTTCTTTTGGTTCCTCCAGCTTAATTTTATATGAACATAAAACTTGAAAACTTAAAACGAAGGATAAAGAAAAAAGGATGGATCTTTTAAGTGGTCATCATGATTGTCTTTTTACGAAAAAAGGTCAAAAGCATTTTTGTAAGTTGCTATTTAAATATAAAGATGATTTGAATACCCACATATATATGCGCATCTATAATAAAACTATCAGAAATTGTAGTTGTACTGGGTCCAATACACAATTGTAAGTTTTATTATCACTATTTGTATGCATAGTTCACAGTAATTTTGCTGCTTAGATGAAAGATTACAAACAATAAATGTATAAAATATAATGTTAATGTATTATTGGAAAGATCTGATTCTAGTAAAAGTCGTAGCCATAGCCGGGTCCATAATAAGGGTCATAGTAAGGATCATACATGCCCGGAAAAGGAGGCGGATACAAGGGTCCAGGCGGGTAGGGTCCAACTGGATACGGTCCAAGAGGAGGAACTTCCAGCGGAGGGGTAACGTACGTGTCAAAAAGTCGGCCTTGTCTTCCCTCTCTTGAATTCTATTGAAAAACATTGAAAAAAATATTGAAAAACTTAAACCACCTCAAAACCAAAGAGGAAATTCGTCGTCAAACTTCAAAGTCAAGGAAAAGATGAAATGTACCATTAAATTTGGGCTACGTTTGAGGAGAGTTAACACACAAGCAATGGAGACATACTCAAAAAATTAGGATAAGCACTTAAGTATTATAAAAATTAAAAATTAAATAAAAATTGAAAAACTTGTTACGGGAAGAGGTGCAGCAAATCCAGATGTAACCACAAGTGCAGCAAATAACCCCACAACTATTGATATTGTTAGACTATTCATGACGAAAAGGGTGGAAGGCACTGACCGCTAATTTGAATTAATTTCACAGCTAAATGCTGTCGCAATATAATATATTACAATACAAAAGGAAATCTTATAGTTTAAGTAAGCCAACACACGCAAAGCTAAAACGAAAGTGATAAAGAACTTCAGAAATCTTCAAGTGCTTCTTCTTCGTCTCAAGTCTCAAATTTTCTGGAGACGTATTTTGGCAAACAATCTCAGATTGTCCGATTTTGTTTTGTGTATTTATATATGTATACGTATGATGCAACGACTTCATCAGCCATTTCATTTCCACGTTAGTGTTCGTCTCAATGTCAAGGGTTCGAAAAGAAAACCTTCCAAGGGACGCATTCCTGAACACGTATATCTTATTGGTATGTATGTATGTACCTACAAATAAGCTTACTTCCTCCTTCCCTTGACATCTTTACCTTTGCTCAACCCTCTAACTTTTAAAATGAGGGCAATAAATTATATGGGGGTATAATATAATACAATACATAAAAATAGGTACCTATGCGTATTGTCAGAGCATAAACTAACAAGAACCATACATTCAATGTACTGAACATGCTTGGCGTCACCTCTGTGACAATAACTCGCAGTTCAGCTCTAGAAAAACATGTTACATAGCGTGTTTTAATGTTGTAACTTTTTACCCCTCAAAGAGGATTCCATTTTATAAGGTGAAGGTTGAACCTGGGATAAGACAAGCATCGACACAGGCATGGATATGTATAGATACTTGCTGTATTACTGCTGTGTACTACCCATGCAATATAAACCAGCTCAAATAATCTTCACAGCTTGAAGTAGCACGCAATTGTCTTTAAGGGACACAATGGATTTCAAGATACCGTTCAATAACCGTTGATAGATGTACATATAAAACATGCATGCATGATAGCCATGGAAAAACTACGCTATGATCTAACATCTGTTTTATATGAACTAAAATGTTAAAAGAAAAAATATTCAACATAATAACAACAAAATAACTTACCGGAATCAGGTTTGGAAAATCCAAAGGATAATGTGCAGTATCCTAACCACACATTCCAAAAAACCATAAATCCAGCGACAACCTGGCGTGTTTCCTGGTCATCCATTGACGACCTGGCTTTTTCCCTGGTCATCCAGCGACAACCCGGCGTTTTCCCTGGTCATCCACCGACGACCCGGCGTTTTCTTTTTTCACCCGAAGACGACCCGGCGTTTTCCCTACTGATCCACCAAGGACCCGGCGTTATCCCTTTACATTCTCCGACGACCCGGCGTTTTCATAGGTCATATACCGACAACCCGCCGTTTTAACTGGTCATGCATGGTTGACCCGGGGTTTTCCATGTTCACTAACCGTCGAGCTGGCGTTTTCGACGGCCATCCAAAGACGGCCCGGCGTTTTCCCTGTTGTTCCTTGTTTTTACCTCTTTCTCCTTGTTTTTCCTTGTTTTGGCTTGTTTTGGCTTCTTTTTGCATTTTTCCTTGTTTTTTCCACAACTCTGCGCACTTTTACGCGCATGAGAGTGCGCTTCTTGAAAAACTCTGCGCACTTTTACGCGCATGAGAGTGCGCTTCTTGAAAAACTCTGCGCACTTTTACGCGCATGAGAGTGCGCTTCTTGAAAAACTCTGCGCACTTTTACGCGCATGAGAGTGCGCTTCTTGAAAAACTCTGCGCA
>JAQIVE010007754.1:0-10119 GCA_034698285.1 Sminthurinus bimaculatus
CTTTTTCCTATAGTTTCCTTCTATAGGAAACTATAGGACAGTTTTGCACGGGATATGGCCAACGGGCATAATATCTCCCCATTCATACATTTCCGATTGACTCTCTCTTCTTCCAAAGATCTATCTGCCTGTACTTGAGTTCTACTCTCTATTTTTTTATTCGTTTTGACTGTTTGACTTGATTTGGAGTTAAATCCACGGTACGATGTCTATAATATAATCTATACGTACATAAAGAAATAACGAGGCATTCAAATTTGACTATGTACAGAAAAAAATGCTTCATTACGTGATTTTAGCTTCCTCCATTTTCTTCTTTTAATTGTTAAATAATTAATTGACTGACTAACTAACTATGGACTGTGAACACTCAAGTATTGTAGAAAAAAAATTGTGACAACTTGAAGCATTAGCTCAATATATTAAACACTAAATAGTAGTTGGTTTTCCATTTAATTCGTCCATTTTCTATTTCCCTTTTTCTACATACATAACTAAAAGAGTTGTATTCTCATTTTCCTTGTATCAACCCTTTTTCTTTTGAGTGGAGGAGATTGTTGAGTAAGAGCTTTGCTTTTATAGACAAGGGTCATCGAGTCGAGGACAGTAACATGGAAAATGAGAAATGTGATGAAAATGAACCAATATTTATTCGCTTCTCTATCTTGCTCGTAGCAAGTCTATAGACACACACACACACATATAAACGTGCGGTAGTTTTTATACATAGTTCTTGATTCTTGAAATCGTTTGCTATATAACTCTTGAGTTTTGGAAACAATGAGAAAAACAATGAAAATATTGATACTGGAGTATAAATGAAAATGAAAATACACCTGACCAGCTTCAAAGTATCATTTCATTTTCTAAGTATTCATTTGATTCCCATTCTCCACATACTCAGTAAATAAATGTACACACTTACAGACATTTAGTTTATATTATAGATAATAAATACGAAACTGATCTCATAATTCTAAACCAACAATGTAGGTAAGTAAATGGTTAATACAATAAATGTATTTATTTCTCATAGTCAATTATTTTAGAACAGTTAGTTGAGTGCCATTCTCAGTAATATTGATAAACGGTACTTGTGATTGTTACATCAACAATAATAACAGAGTGTTTATTTTTCTATTTAGTGATTTTTATCTCCGCATGTTAATAAATAATAAAATAGTGATGATTTCGATCATGTTATTCACTGTACAAAGAAGAGGATGGTCGTGTAATCACTTCTACTTACTTTACGTAATATTAATGTGTATATATTTTTCCATTCACATTGATAGTCCCGTTTCTACGATTTCGTTGTTTTCAACATACAGTAGACCTCACTTATTCGGTTTCACTACAATTAACAATTAGTAAACCAGATATTTTGAAAAATTACCGCAGTCTACACAATAAATTACAAACTATCGAGATTTAAGAACGAGCTGCCCATTCACTGCCCACAATAACTTTTTACTTGTACAAATTTTTCAGAACTCATAAGTGTAAAATTCGTCAGATTTTTAATCTACGCTCTTCAATTTTTACAAATTACCGGAGTTTCACTGCATTTATTTGCTTTACTTTGTCTGACTTGAGTAACGTGCTCGATGCTTTTGTAACACGTTTATGTATTGGACGTCTTGGCTCCAGTTGTCTAACATGTGCTTGTTTCTTGCATACTTTGTGTGTATGTATTACATTACATTGTACCGTATCGTACTGTATTTGTACTTTTTCTATTATTTCTGCTTCTTAGATCAAGAGAAGGCGGACGAGCCTCTTTAATATTTATGCTCAGCCTCTCTTTATTTGAACTAGTGAGTGAGTTCTTCTCCATTTGTAATTTGTACTAAGAAAATTCTCCCCTGTTTTCTCTTTTCTCTGTAAAAAGTAGCAAAAATGAAGCAGCAGGGGAGTTCAACTTGGACCATCAACTTGGATTGGACTCTGCAACAACATGTGATCTGTATACAATATGTACAATGTACAATACAACCTATGTGATGGAAATTCATGAAGATGAACTTGAGTAAACAAACTACCGTTTTTTAAAAGAAAAAGAGCTTGAACATTGAACAAGCAACCAACTGAACCAACTAACTGTTCTTGTCAAGACATGCCAGTGAAAAAACTGAAGGACGACTATGTAAGGCTTGTGGACAGCGGACAGTGTACAGTGTACAGCAAATTTGAAGAGGAGTCATCGTCATCATCATCCCATCTTCTTAGCTCTCAGCTAACATTTTTCATTTTGCTCAATATGAAGGATGTTTTTACTTTTTACAAGCTCGTTCTACCAATAAAACAACAGAACAGCCCGTCTGTACGTTGTTCGAGTTTGTTTTTTGTCATATTAGCGTAATTGTAATTATGATGATGATGATACTTTTTATACCATATTATGATGGAGAAACAAACCCATTCAATTCCTCTTGGTTTGTTTTCTCTTCCCAATGTTCATAAAATGGGGCTTCAAATGTCGTACATAATAAGATTTATTCCATGTTGGAATAGCAGGTAGTGTATTTATATGTATGTATCTAATATAACATAATGAAGGAGTTTGGGATATAGAAAATATCTGTTTCTGTTGAGTTTGATATGACATCATAGGTATTATGTATTGTGCAAAGATAGCTTTATAATAATATAATATTTTCCCCTTGCTCTTCTCATCGTCATCATCATCATCATCATCAATTTAGTTTAGTTTACAAGGGAAGAGAAAAGTCTGCTGTAGAAAGATAAACGAATTATTAAAAAAGGGATTTTTCTCTCTTTCTCGTCATTCTCTGCCTCTGCCTGAGCTTCATCTTCAATACGTACTTATACAATGCCCGTATTTATATGCAGAGAAGAATAAAATTGTTAACACAAAAAAGACAGTATAAAGTAGTTATAACTACTATACATAGTTCCTCATATAACTGAATAAGAGAGAAAGAAGCAAAAGAGAAACTTTCCTGTCTGTTTGCTTGTCTGTCTCTCTAATAGCCAGTTCAAGACAGAAGTGGAGAACAAGGGAAAGGGAAAGACAGAAGGAGAAGAGAGTAAAAAGTTCCATCCAAATGTGTGCGTTCCCGTAGATATATGTCCAATATAATGACCACCGAAAATTGTAAACAAGGTTGGCCCTTACAGTCGTCCTCTCGTTTCCCTTCTCCTTCTTCTTCCTGTTCTATGTACTTTATATATTGTGTTTGTTCAGTTGAGACTGGATATGAGATGAGTAGGAGTAGGACTAGGATCTGGTTGTGGATGGATCTCTTCTTTCTTTCCCTTTCTCTCTCTCTCTCTCTCTCTCTCGATACTTATTTCCCTCCTTGATTCGCCTCGTTCGTCTTCTCTACATTTGCACAACCGGAAACATCAAGCTCTCCAGAATGACCAATGACGGAGACGATGTCCATGTCGATGACGATGATGAAGACGGCGAGAGAACCCTTTTGCCTGGCTTATTTTATTTTACTGTATTTTATTGTCCCTCTCTATCTCTCCCTTTCTCTCTCTCTCTCTCTCTTCCTACTTTTCTTCGTTTGCCAGATTTTAAATGGAATCACTTCCATCCATACCGAATCAAAATCAGAAAGCAGGGGCAGAGAAAAAAGAAAACCAAACCAAGCGATCGAATTCTCCTCTGTCTGATTTTTTGATTCTTTTATCTACAATCTTCCCGTATTTATACATACATATGTATCCATATACTTATGAACCGACTCAAGTACAATGTATATACGATGCTTTTAACGAGGAGTCCATTTTGAACATCAGGGGTCAATGTTTACACAGCACAGGCAGCCAGCCAGCCAGCTCTCTTCTTTATCAACCATGTTTAAAGCACGTATATTTGAGAAAATGGAGGACGTATGTATGTATAGAAAGTAAAATGACAATTAAAAGACTGTGTGGAATAAAATAAACTGTTTAATCTTCAATGACTATAATACAGTAATAATAAAAATATTGTTATAAAAATTGAATACACAATACGGCATTTATGTCTATATGATATAAAAACAGAGTTAATCGTATAAAAATACGAAACATTGCCATTATACAAAGAAAATAGGCATTAGATAATTGTGCTGGATTTGATAGAAGCTCAAAATGAATAAAAAAGTAAGGGCGAGCATATAAGAACTAGAATAAGAAATGATCATGAGAATACATAGGCAAGTAGCAAGTAGTAGGAGGAACGAAGGGAAAAAAATAAGGAGGGAAAGATGGAAAGAGAAAACAAGGAGCCAAAAGAGAAAGGAAAAAGAATGGAAACATAAAGCTAACGAAGGATATAAGAGTTCATGAATAAGTGAAGACGAGAGAGAGAGAGAAGCACGTAACAAGAGGAAAAGTATAGTTCTTTTTTTCTGTATTTTTTCCACATGAGGACAGAGCCCTCCGAATCATAGTTGGTATTTGGTACATAGAGAGACAGAGAAAAAGAAAGAAGGAGGAACAACCAAACTGCTTTTGTATTCCATATGTAAATATGTAAATGTTATGGGGATGATCCTCTCCTTGGCAATATTTTTTCCAACTCCACTCTCAAGTTGGTTGGTCAGCGGGGGTTCGTTGGCTGGCTAGTTGGACATTGGACATTGGACATGTCCAAGAAAAATATTTTATTCTCCGAGAAAAATTCAAATAGAATTGCTCATGGCATCTAATAAGATAGTACGCTATGATTTGGTATGCCATGATATACGTATAAAGATAGATTTTATTGACCACATCCTATCGCATCCCATTCCATATTATTATGGTTGAGAATGGGAGAAACAGTACGTAATTCAAATGCATTATTATTATCATTCACCAGTCTCCCGTCTCTCTCCAGAGTTCTGAATCTACAATCTACGTAGTATCTCTTAGATTCTAGATTCTAGACGCTCGATCTCTTCATAATATAATATAATATGATATACATTTCCCCTTCCTTCCTTCAGCCATAGCCTATATTATATGCTATATGTATGTATCTATGTGGCGGTCAACAGTCTACAGTAGCTGGCCTGCTGGACTGGAACATTTTGCTGTTCAAATTCAGACGCCTCAATGTTCAACTCTTCATGCTCTTCATCCTCAGTCATAATACAGATAGTTTGAATTGAATTTCCCATTCCTATTTTAGGATTCTCTGCTTCTTCTTCTTCTTCTACTTCATGGCCTCCGTTTCCTCTAACATAAACCGAGGCTCAGAAACAGTCAGACAGACAGAAGACGAACGAAAGAGAGACGGACAGCCAGACAAGTGGTCAGACTTGGACAGACTCACTCATTTCTTATTCCTTATTCTTTCCTTCCAAGATGGGAGATTATGTTCCTTATTCCTCGGTAGACACACCATACATAATTCCATCTCATAATATATAGTACTTCAGTGTATGCTGGAGCATTGACGTAAGACTCTGAATACTCCTTTCCCCCTTTTCCTCGGTGGGAATTGTATGTATAATGTATAATAATATGTATTCTGAAAAATACTAGTTTTCTATAGTACACAAGAAATGGTAAAATGGTATATATAGTAGTAATATGGCGGAATCCTTAAGACTTTGTTTCATAATGTTGAAGATTGAGGCTGCTGGCTGGAGAGGCTCATGGCTCATACATAAATAGTTCCATTTTCTATTCCATTTCATACCATATCATATCATACCATGCTATTCTCTATTCTATGCTAGTTGAGCTGAGTCCTTGTTGTCGGAAACTGCATAAAAATTTACCCCAAGAACGATGATAGAATATAATGTTTTTAATGGAATGCTCGTTCCTGACTCAAACCAACGGGCGAAACTCCTGAATTTGACCAAACTTGCAATCTATATACAGTATCTATAATATGTATAAACTATACGTTTACCATGCATGTAGAATGTAGACTGAAGCCAAGTTACAAAACTCAGAGACCGACTGAATCAAAAACATTTGAGGAGAAATTCGCTTTTCTATTTTTTCTTATCGTTGGCGCGTTGGCCACATGTTAATATTATTATTATTGCCACTGTGGTCTGTGTATTGCATCACATTATATTACATTACGTTACATTACATTACATTTGGCTTTCGCAGATTTTTCTCCATCCGTCCGGCTGCGTCATTCACAGTCACAGTTTTCTCTCGTTTATACACACATGCATAATGTAAGGTTATCAAGCAGAGCTACCATGGCATGGTATGGTAAAAAGACTGCAGTTAATCAACACTTGTTTTGATTCTTACAAAAATTAAGCCATTTTAACAATTAATTTTACCTGACATAAAAACATGAAGCTTTGAACAGAAAAACGACACACGTCCTTTCCCTTTCACAAAAGAAATAGAATTTGAAAAAAATTTGAAAAGGATAAAAATCACCTTTATTTTCAAAAAGAACAATGAGAATTCTTCTATTTATTATTCAACATGAGATTTATATAAAAACCGGTGGCATGTTTGTCCATAATCCCCATTTCCTTGAGATTCCTTCATGTCCGGGCTGTAGGATTGTCTATGTATAGTTTAGAGCTGGAAAACTGAGAACTGGATAGCCGTACATAATATATTTCGATTGCAAATTGCGAGAATAAATTTCTTCATGTTTATCCACAGGAAAAAAAGGAGAGGAACGGGAAGAGAGCTTGGAGAAACAGAAAAGGAGATAAAGAAAACATTGAGCACATTGAGTATTCACTGGAGGATAAATTCCTTTTAAAGAAATTGCCTCTCCAAGAATTATTACTTGTGCTGCCCCTATTCCACAGTTATATTTATATATACGGAATACGGAGGATGGAATGGAAATCCTGGATACATAAAACTCACATGCTAGTATATATTACAATTAATATACATACAATACTTAAGCTCTTTCCGAATACATTTAAGTATGTACATCGTACATATATGTACTGGTGTTGAGTCTGTCGTAAGCTTGCGGTTTTGGTTGTATATAGTTGTGTGGTCAATAATTTTTGCGGGGAATGTTTCTATTCTTTATAAGTGCGGTAATTCACATAATCATGCATAGTCCGCTCAGCTAAAAATAAATAAATAAATAACTGTTCCCTTTGTTAGCCTCAACTGTAAAATTTACATTTATGGCAAGTAAGTATGTCTAGTATGTACAATGTACACAGTTAATAAAAAGATATAATTTCTTCCATATATGTAACTATGTAGCTACTCACTTATATATTATGTGAGTTGTATATAAATTCTTTATATTTGTAAATCTCCTAAATCATTCAGAGAGAAAAGAAGGACAAAGGAAGGATTTGTATTTGTGGAGTGCAAAGGAAAAAACCCAGATAAAATGAAAAGACAGGGAAAAGCACGCACCGGCCAAGCAGCCAACCAACAAAGCAACTAAACAAAAAACATGAATATAAGAGTAGAGAAACGAAAAAACTTGCAAGAATTACACAAAATAGCGATGAAAATGTGTGTGCGTGACAGGTCTACAGTGGTGAAGAATTAAGTCTGACGTATTGTTGTAGGTACTTTGCAATGCAATGTATGTAATACCGTGTTATGTTATGCTATCCTATGATATGCGCGGACATTGCGTTTAGCATGCAAGCAGGGAGAAATACGCAAATCGTACGCGAGTTTCCTTCATTTGTACATACAAAAATACAAATACATACATACAAATGTAATGCACTGCATTCAAAATCCCACACGCGTGCTTTCTCCTATATTAGCATGTATGCATGTACAATGTGTATGAGTATTAGTATTGGGATATAGGATAGGATAGTATCGTATCGTATCGTATTTGTAGTAGATTGCACAAGTATGTAAACTAAAATTTTCTCCATTGTCTCCATCTCCATCGTTTTAGCATCCAGGATATTCCGGAGTGGAGTGGTCCTTGAAAATATCTAGAATGTCCAGAATCTTTCTCCCTGAGAATTCCGCATTTACGTATATACTTATATCTATGCATACTTGTGGTAGGTATATCTAAATACATATATAGTTAATACTGAATACAGAAAAGTAAAGTTGAGAAAACTCGGCAATTCATCCTCAAATCCTCTAATCGTAAGCAAAGCTCCAACTCACTTCTTTCTCCAGCTCTCTGTGCTTTCTCAGAATCTTGAATCCAGAATCCAGAGAATTTCCTATTGCTTATCATCTCGGACCATTTCTTAATTCTTTCTCTCTCCCTCTCTCGCTTTCTTTCCGTCCCTTCGTTCGTTCGTTCGACCATTGCTTTTGAGTTGAGGCTCTGGCTCTCACTGTGGTTCTCATTCTCACGATTCCGTCTTTCTTCCTTTCTTCAGTCTCTCTCTCTCTCTCTCTTTCTCATTTGGTTTTCTCTTTTTTCTCTCTTTCTTTCTCCTTGCTATTCCAAGGGGATTCACTAGGATTTACTTAATGAATACCTCTCTCTGATATATTAAATTCTGAACATCGCCCACATTACTGGTCAGTGAGCTGGTGAGCTGGTAACCATGCACCACTTCCAATGCATTACTTTACATTATATGATATTATATTCAACGTGGCTGATGTATGTGTGTGCGTACCGTACATTACATACATATGGAATAAGCGAGCTCTTCATACCTTTGGTTTGGCTTGTTTTGCTCTAGTACTTTCACATCACATCATATAGGAAATTGAATTTCCCTAGTCTTTTTTATATCCACCAAGGCTTGGCTCACTTCCTTTCTATTTTATTCTGGCCTTCTATACAGATATCCAGAATCTATGTGCTATCGCTAGTGGAAAAGAAATATGCGAGAAAAAAAGTAATATATGAAAAAGTTTTTTGGAAGCCTTCGTTCGTTTTCACGAGATTTTTCTTTAAATATCTCCATCATCTTCATTTTGGTCGTGATATAATCATGTCGCAGGATTCTCATTATGTATACAGTGCAATGCTATTTTAATATCCTGGCATTCCACAGATTTCCTTTAGATTAATATTTTAATTCCAGACTATTATGTATTCGTACCTTACAAAAGTCGGGTTCAATATCCAATACGCAATTATTCCGTTGGAAATTAATGGCAAAAAGGTATTTATACAAATTTAGCATCTACATATGTACAGAATCAAACCAGCTAATATACACTTAACTTAGATTCCCCCCAGTCTAGAACCCAGGATATGAATAGAATCCAGGCCAGAAAAACGTTCCTTGAGGAAGAGGGTAAGGGAAATTTTCTCTCACATGCACAGTGCTTATTAGTTATGTATAAAGAGCGAGAGTAAAAGTCTAAATAAGAGCAGGATTATGAATAGTATTCTGATACGCTATGATGCAATGTGATGCGATGTGTTAGCATCATAGTGAAGAGCAGGAATATAGAAAAAGCTCTGGGAAAATCATAATGATAATATAATAGACAACTTAGCGCATATTCTATTTTATGTATGTATACATGCACGCACAGACGGAGGATCGACGTCCAACCTACAACAACTTTCTTTGACGGCAAGGGTAAAGCAATCAGACTCTATGTGTATGTATGTGTTATGTATGTGGATGGCGGTTAGTATGTAGGAATAGAACTGAGGGAAAAAAAGAAGAGTGAAAGGGAGAGAAAAATGGAGGTGCTAGACACAAGTGCTTTATGTGATACGAGCATGAGTAGATACGAGTGCATGCATCTATCCTTGGAATAATAATAATCCTTTGGTCTATACGAGAAGTCTTAGTATAAAACGTATTTTTATCTATAGAAAACGCACCCAAAGATAAAGAGAGGCCAACACTTGGAATATCTTGAAAAGTGTATGTGTATACTATACATACATGTGTAGGCAATGGCATTGGCATTAGGAATGTATGACTATACATGAGAATGAGAAGTGAGATGGACTGGATGTTGGACGTCCATATCCACGTTGATATCCAGATCCAGATCGAACGAAAGAGAGAGATGGACAAAGTGGGATGCTGGGCCTCTCCGTTGAATGTTAGATGTGGATTGGATCTGTATTCCTGTAATATCAAAGAAAAAGAAGGATGAGTTGAAGAAGAAGAAGATACCGAAGAAGAATAAGGGGAAGGAGAAAAGAGAGAGAGAGAATTTCTTCGAATAATATTTTCGAATTCCGAAAGGAATTTTCATCAATAAATCTGCCGTATTTTCCTCTCTTTCTCTCTCTCTCTACTTGGA
>JAQIVE010007755.1:0-10118 GCA_034698285.1 Sminthurinus bimaculatus
ATCTCTAAGTGTAAAATGCAAAACTTGGACCCAGACCTGAGTCCCCATTCCGTGATCTCCGTAGATCACAGATCACATTTTACAGTTTACAATCATCATCCGACTTTTAATGCCTACCTATGTGTTCAACTGTAAACAAAAGCTGATTAATTGAATTTTCGGTATTGCTTTACATGTACATAAATAACTATGTATCTACTTTGTAACTTATTCAAAGTGTAAAATGTAAAACGTGGATCCAGACCTGAGTCCTCAATCAGTGAGCTCCGTAGATCACCGATCACGCTTTACAGTTTATAATCATCATCCGACTTTGAATGCATACCCCCGTGTTGAACTCTGAACAAAAGCTTAATGATTAGTACTTCCGGCATCGCGTCAAATGTACATAAATAATTATTAGTTATTAACCTACTTTGTAACTATCTCTAAGTGTAAAATGCAAAACTTGGACCCAGACCTGAGTCCCCATTCCGTGATCTCCGTAGATCACAGATCACACTTTACAGTTTACAATCATCATCCGACTTTGAATGCATAACTATGTGTTCAACTGTAAACAAAAGCTGATTAATTATATTTTCGGTATTGCTTTACATGTACATAAATAACTATGTACCTACTTTGTAACTACTACTTTGCAAAGAGGCTTCACTTTACGCGATTTTTAACAATTCACTACGACCTCAAGTTCAACAATATGCAAATCCGAGTCCAACTTCTAGACCTTTGGGGTCGGGGAGGAATTCTGCCAAGCAGAAGACTTGAGGCCCTGATTATCCGGAGGCCTTGCCATACAAGTCGGTTTATTTATGCAACAAAGAGGTGCTGAGTGAAAGTACTTGTAAAAGCTGAAGAACTGATTTGAAATTTGAAAGCTTTTAACATTTATTGTTTTGTTCTAATATCACTTTGTTTTTTGTTACTTCGGAGATTATGGCAATTTTTGTAAAACTCAATATCAAAATAATTGTGGACTATTGTGTCTTATGATATTGCTGTACATTTGTCATAAGATCGTTGCAATTCAAAGGTGTTTCTAATCTTGTGTTATGCACTATGCAGTATTTTCACTTGCAATCAAATAACGTGTCATCTTCACAATTCATAACGTCATTTTTATGACTACTTGTAACGTCGTGTCAAATTTGGCCACGTCTACGACGTTACTATAATTTATAACGCCCATTTTTACCATCTTAATTTTCAGTACGAAATGAAATTGTCTGTGTCTTTGGATCCACATTGTTTGCGTATCTATCAACTTCCGAAGTAATTATAAGAACAAGTAAACGATTCAGACATACAAAATGCCTCTCACGGCCTCATTTATTGAAATTCCGAAAAAATTTACGTTTTTCAATCTCGGAGCTTATTTGGGTCCAGGAGAGTCTCAGGATGAACGACAAGAGCAAAATATACGAGCCAGACAATTTTTACAGCATCACGGAGTGCTGCCTTCTACAACAACTCCAGTGTTCTGTGAGTGTCAGTCACGTTATGCTGTGGAAAAGGATTCCAGTAAAAATTTCTTGGGATTTCGCTGGAAATGTACCAATATGGGTTGTCAGCAGTACAAAAAAAAAGTAAATACGACTTTCTATACTTTATAAAGTTAAATATAACAATGACTGGATTTCGCTCGACACACGGCTTACTGTATACTTCCTGAACTAATTTTATTAAATTATTGAGACACGGACTTCTGTTTTTCATTTTTGTAGTTGAGTCCTTTGAAAGGAACTATATTTGAGAATGCAAATATGCCAATAAAGGATACTGGAAAGAATTACTTTGGTCTCGGTGATTTTTTGAAATTATTAGCAAGTTGGTATTTTCGGATGGGCGTGAAGGAAGCAGAGCTTCATGGAGAAATAGGAAGTTGTACCACATCTGTTCAATGTTATAGGTATTTCAAAGAAGTTGCCAGGGTCGTAGAGAGCCACGACACGGGGAAGATCGGCGGGGCGGATGATGTAGTTGAGGTTAGTGTGATAAAACGTTTATGATTTTATTTTAGCTCAATTTGCGAATATTTCAAGTGGTTGCTTAAGTCTCTACTGTGTTGAGCACATAATCTGTAACTTGCGTATTTTATTTAGGTGGATGAGTCGCATCTATTCAAACGAAAGTATCACATTGGTCGAATGCTTTACTCCGAGAAGCACCTCTGGGTATTTGGAGGTAAACACTGATCCTATTCTTTTAACACTCTTAACATTAAATTATTGAACTTACAATTAGAACCTTAAGTTACAGTTGATAAATAATAATTTTACGCCTTTAAATGCAGGTGTATCGAGGCTCACTGGGAAAAGGTAAAAAATTCTTTTTGGTGCCTTAAAATTTTGAAACGTTTCGAAAAATACGGAACAGAATTCAAAAAAAATGTTCTCCGTAGGATTCGCTCCTATAATAATCGAGTGATACAGAGTTTCTCTTAACAGCAAGGAACACTTTTTTGGAGCTAGTATGAGGGTAAATGTCTTGTTTAACCTCTGAAGATTGCCAAAAATCTGAAAAAAGAGGTTGGTGAAGCATTTTTTGCTGATCATATCCTAAAAAGAAATCAACACAACCCCAAGTTTGAGCTCTATAGGTCATAAATTTTTTAAAAGGTTACAAGTAAAACACAGAGGTCAAACGGGTGGTCGTATGTTGTTCACTTTGTTGTTGGATATTACAAGCATAAAGTACTGCATCAAACTGTTATTTTCAGAATATCCCCGCTAACTTTAAATTTTGGTCTGTAAGATCCATAGACGTGCAAACTTATGAGGTATGTGGTATCATTTGGACCTCATGAGGGTGAGGGCTAAGATTTTCAGCAAAACTCATGAGGTATGAGGTGAGGTCCAACTTCTCCGGTCGCCCTCATGAGGTATGAGGTGAGGTCCAACTTCTCCGGTCGCCCTCATGGTGAGGTGAAGTGAGATATCGTACTGAACTTCGGCGTGAGGTGTGAGGGTGAGGTTTACTCATCACCACCTCACGAACTCACAAACTCACCACCTCACGCTTTAAGGTATGTTATTTTGAAAATCCCGCGTTCAAAAGACATCCTTGTCTCTGTTTTTGAATGCATTGGTGGGCTGGAAATTTAAAATTTGGAATATTTCAGTGTGAGGTTGTGAGGTGAGGTGAGTTCTAACTTTTGACAAAACAACTCACTCATGAAGTATGAGGTGAGGTTCAGTTTCTCAGGTCCTCCTCATGAAACGTGAGGTGAGGGGCTACTTTTGGCTCGTGCGGCGTGAGGTGGTGAGGTGAGGTCCAAACTGTTTGCACATCTATGGTGAGATCGGTGGCCGCTTTGGATTGTTCCTTATGGGCAACTCTGTATAAAATTTGGAGCAAATCCTAAAGGGTACATTTTTACTGCTTTTTGAATGTCCTTTTCTATCTGTAACTGTGAAAAAAATGATGTTAAATATACAAAGTACGGGAAACACATATTGTATTGAATGTACATCGGTTTAATCATTTTAAAAGCCAATGTTTTTAATTTTTTAGATTCGCGATAAGAGTAGATTGTCGGGACAAGGAGACACTACATTGCCAAATGAGTGACCATATAGAAGAGAGTTCCTACATTATTTCAGATGGATGGAAAGCGTACAAATCTAGTCCAGAGAACTGTAATTTTAAAGGTATCATTTTTGATATTTTTAGAAAAATGACATGATACCATTTTGACCTACGGGTTTAGTTAGTTTAGGCACCTTAATTTAGAAATAACTAAATTATGACTCAAAACATTTTGTACCTAATAATAGGCCACAGCTCTGTCAATCATAGTAAAGGCGAATTCGTAAGTCCGACTCCGGCCTTAGTCGAAAATGTGCATCCTAGTTTGGGCACACGTGTTCTTGTCGATCCACCGTCAACAAGTTCCGATGACCCAAGTCTACGAGAAGTGGCTGTTCATACGAACACAGGTAAAACTCTAGTAAACTACAACTTATTAAAAATGTTTTAAATCAGACAGTTATTTAGTAGCAATTGCTGTAGCCAATGCAGCACCAATTTTACGTAAATATATTCTGAATTAGTTTTCCAAATATACAGTCAGTTGGTTTGTTTTTAGTTGAAAGACAATGGCGTGATATGAAGGAACACTTGAAAAATGTTCGGGGAAGCGATCAGCTCATTGAGGACTCAATAGGTACACTTGAATATTTTATCCTGTATTTACTTTATAGTTTTTATCACATTATTTAGGTACATTGAGTTAAAACAACTTTTTTGTTACAAAAACATCAACCCCCCAACCCGCCTAACCCTTACGGCACTTTTTCAAAAAAACATAATTTGAATTTCGTTAAAACCGTTTTCAGGAGAATGGTTATACAGGAAAAATATTTTGGAATGTGAGGATGTAGACCATAGCAAAAGTTTTCTAAGGTTCCTCCAGGACATTGTCCGGGTGTATCCTGGTGTTGGTCAAGAACCGATCAGGGCAAAAAACGATCCCTTGCCGTGAAACTGTATTACCTGCCGTAACGTCGAATGCCTTGAAGTAGAATAATGTCAATTTTAGAAAACAGAAGAAACGTATGAATAATTACACATCATACTAACGCTTTTCATTACATGTTTGCCCTATATTCTCTTTATTTAGACTACCCAAGTAGAAGGATGGTGTCTAAAAGGCATCGAATCGGTGCAGGCTTCGAGTGTCTTTTTCGTTCACGAGGTTGTCCGCCTGACTCGTGAACGTTTTGGACACGGGAAGACGGTACCGAATCGATGCCGAGCTGATGACGTTCCGGTGCCTTTTTGGTGCCGATTTGATGTCGGATAAATGACAAACCGTCATTTAATATTTTTTAACTTTTTGTTGATTAAATTTTATTGATTACATGTAAATGGCTTTAACTGTGACTGTAAACAGTGTAAACACAGTCACAGTTAATTAAATTAATATTGCAACTTAACTAGTCGCAATATTTAATTGTACCTTTTCGTTATGGAAAAGGTACTTCCTCATTTATCTTGGCTACCAGTACATATATGTACGTGGCATGAGGAGTAGCCAATGCACACGATACGATAGACATGATGTTTCACTTATCTCACACACTCTTCTTCCACCATACGGCTCCCCGTTTCATTTCTCTCCGTATTTTATTATTATAATAGTATTGTGCATCAAGTATACTTTAAAACAATGAAAACGTTAGTAAAAACATATTTCATTGTTTAAAATTTCATAAAAAGGCAAAATTCTGAAGTTATTTATGAAATTTTAACTTTTTAATGTTTTTCCTTCCATTTCTCCTTCTTCTTGTACGCTGCTCATGAGCATGCGCGTATTTTAAGTGACAGGGAGTCGGCACCGATTCGGTGCTGTTTTACAGGCACCGATCTTGCACTGGCATAACGGCATCATTTCGGTACCATTTTCTTGCAGTTAAACCTGCATAGAAAAAAACGAATCGAAAAGGCACCGAAACGATGCAGGGAAACGTAACCTGCACCAAATCGGAACTGACGGCACATAAAAGATACAAAAAAGGCACGGCCTTCTGCTTGGGTAGTAATGAAATTAATTTAGGTACTGTAATTTTATACGAATATAAAGCATAAAGCATAATTTTTATATCAAATTATGCCACTTTTAGAAGTGGCCTAACTAACAACCTATGTACGGTAATTCTTCCAAAATGTTAATTTTTAAGCCATAAAGCCATTAAATGTAATACTATTGGCTTGTCGGGAAAGTTCTTGGACACTTCGAAAAATTTTGCTCAAAATAACTGGACGCATTCCCGGGTTTCTATGATAGCTTAGTTACATAGAGCACCCAACGCGCTATTATTTAAACAAGTAATGGTTACCTATTATTATTGGGGATTCTGAAAACTGGATAATTTAAAAAACCATTTTTGACTTTGTCTCCTTTATGAGTTCCAAAACCTAGCTTTAACACGTGAAGCTGCTGGGAAGTTCTGTGATTGTATAGGTCTTGAGACCTTCTCCAAGACTATGACAACAGATTGGTTCCAGAGATTTAGAAACGGGGACTTAGCACTAAAAGACGAATCGCGCAGTGATGGACCAAGTGAACTCATTTTGGACCGTTTAAAACAGTTAATTGGCAGTAATCCAAGACTTCTTACCCAGTATTTGGTAGAACACCTTGGGGCCCATCATTCCCTAACAGCCACCTATCTCTACCAGTTAGGGGAGAAGACAAGCCTTGGAATAGGGATACCCCATGATTTGACCACAAGTCAATGATAACCAAAAGTTGACACTTGTTGGGAACTTCTTCGTTTTTTGAAGAACCGCCAATTAAGTAAATGACATAATTGCTTGTTATGAGAGGTGGATAGTGTATGCTCACTATACAATGGGGAAGCAATGGCTGGAACCTGGACATAAGCCAGCACCAACACCAAAAGTTGAACTACATGGGAAAAAAAAATTCTCGCGGTTTTTCGGTATATCCGTGTATTAATTTTTTGGGACCTTCTACCAACGAATACTGCTGGTACTTCACAAATTTACTGTTATCACCTGAAAAAAATTCGAGCTGGTCTTGCACGAAGAAAGCAAATTGAAGAAAAAATTTATTTTTTGCATGGTAACACCAGACCTCATGTTTCAGAAATGACTCGACAAAAAATAAAGGATCTGAGAATGGACTGCTGTTACCCATCCTACATACTCTACGGACGTTACCTCTTCTGACTATCATGTTATTAGATCCCTGTCTAATTATTTAACTAGGAAAAAAATTAGTGACCGAGAGCATCTTTGAAAGCATCTTCATGAATTTTTTCAGTCGTAGATTGCAGAGTTCTAAAGAGACGGGATTAACTCTCTACCTCAGCTCTGGGGACAAGTAGTAGACAGCAATGGTGCATACTTTGCTTAATAATATTTGTAAGTTTTTGAAATAAAAATAAAACAAAGTACGGTTGCAAGTGTCCAAGGACTTTCCCGACAAGCCAATACGTACACTTTGCCCTATTTGAATCATTCCAATAATAGTAATACTTCCTGGTTATTATTGAACAATTATAATTGGCAAGAAGAAATTTATTTTACATTAAGATTATATCATGTCAGTGAACGAAACAAGTATTTAAAGAGCTTTATAAAACGTAAATAAATAATTAGTACAATAACGGGGTGACATAAAAAGTCTTGACTATCTTCCTACACACAGTTGCTCAAGTTTTATTTATACCCCGGGATTTGCTTTTTGAATCCTCATCAATCTACAGACAGTGAACAAAAATATGTCCTCATCACCCGTAGTGCAAAATCTTATGCTATTTTCCCTAACATGGCCAACAAAACTTAAGTGTGACACTGTGGCAGTCACTTGGTCAAGCAGAATAAGTACAGAGGGTTATTTTTTTCCATTGAGACGACTTTGAGCTCGAATATCACAATTATGAGCCTACTCACATTAACGTGAGTTGGCTCATTGCAAACGTGAGTTTATGTAGATCATTATTTTGATCAGTTTTGACATCTGGTGTCCAAAATATCGGAGTTTGAAAAAAAAGTCTGAAAACAACTTTTCCAAAAGTTTGCTGGCCTCTGGTGACCTGTTGTATAAGCAGATTGAGTAGTTAAACTGCTTATTTTAAAGAGCAAGATATCCTCATATTTTGATGTATAAGTCATGGGCCAGGTCAAAAAACTGCCCTGGAAAATTTAATTTGAAGAGGAACAAAACAGGCATAAAAATGAATAGAAATATATCATGCATGCTATGGATACAGAAGAGATACGAAGGTGTGAACACCTAATTTGCATTCAAAATTTGACCTTGTAATGGATTTTGACCCGGTGACTCCAGAAGTGGTATACTAAACTTGGACAATGTCATAGAAAGGAGCTTAAGATTTCGTAGAACTGGTGGTGAGGAAAGATTTTTGTTGCTTGCCTATGGATTGTCCATGAAGATTCAAAATGCAATAGATGTTTAACGTCTGCTATTATAGTCATCGACGAATGAGCACCGTAACATTAAAATAAACAGTAGAATCATTACAACAAATACAGTTACAATTTCTTTAACGCGGCCTCGTTTTATCGCAACTAAATTGGTGTAATCTCTTTGCAAACCTGTCAAATCTTCTGCTGGGTCCTCTAAAAAGTGGTAATTTCCCGATTCAGATTCTGAAAAACGAGCATAAATGAGAGCAGTTATTTTTAAATTTTAACGGATTGTACAATCTTTTTTAAAGGACAACGCAGGCAAACCATTGTGAAATCCCGCGTTGTCCGATGGGACTTGAAATCTGTACATAGGTTTCAGTGACCATAAAGAACAATGTTCGTAAAGCCATTTTATAAGTGATAGCCCTCTATGACCTCTGGAGGTCATAGAGGTCCAAATGCGTTACTTTAATTTTTGTATTCTAACCTTCGTCGGAGTCGGGATTGATGTCTTCTATAGCAATAGAATCGAAGACTGTCCGACAAATCGGACATGGGGACATGAACTCCAAAACATTTTCCTCCCCATGTCTAAGTTCAATGGCCCGCTGATGTTTTAGTACTTTAGCAATACACAGACAGTGGAATATATGGCTGAAATAAAAAAAGCACCCTAAAGTTTAGGTAAGAACATAAAAACGTTGCTATTCAATTCAATGTGGGAGCTGAAAAAGCGCATGGCAAAAGAGGGTTCAGGACTGTCAGAATTTCTTTTTCTGAATGATTTGCTCCTCATGTTTTGGCGATACCCAAGACCATGCTTTGTAAAGCAAATTTTTGAAAAATCTGGGGATTGCCTCTTTTGACCTTCAGAAGTCACCGAAATTAATATACAGTGTTCTCGAATTGACTATACGGTCAGAGGTGCGTTAGCTGCATGAGCGACCTTTTCTCCACCCTTTTCCATTCAATTCCCAAAAAATAACTTTACCTTCCCCTTTTTACGAGGTTGGATGGGAAAGAATGGAGAAAGGGTCGCAGTTGCAGCTAACGCAACACTGACCGTATAGTCTATTTGAGAACACTCTGTAGGTTTGGTATGTCATATAAAAACGTGCATCAGGAGAAGAGAGCATTTTGACCTTGATTTAAAGAGAATTGGAAGGATTTTAGATCATAATTTCGGTGACCTCTGAAGGTCAAACGAGGCATTGCAAAAATGTCACAATTTTTTGCTAGATATTTCCACAAAACGGAGCAAATCAAACGAAAAGAAAAACTGTCATGATGTCCTGTCACTTCTTTTTCGTAAAAAGGATTGTGGCCACTAAAATTTGTAAAAGCAAAACGCTTAGAATTTACTGTGGACATACCGACAGGTTTCTTCGGGGCCTACGGGAATCGGTTTCATAAGCATTTGTTTGCATTTCATATCCTCTAGACATATGGCACATATACCTAAATAGTGCCTGAAAAATAAGCGCAGACAAAAGGACACAAAGAGCAAGATTATTAAGTACTTTGGCAAAGAAATTTTATAATTGTTTAACATTTTAATGTAGATTTTTTTTGCCTTACCGGTGTTTACGAGGAAGCATGGCTTTTTGAATTTCCTACAGACTACAGAAAAACCAAATAATAGGGGAAAACCATCGCCTTAGATACGGGACTCGTATACCGTATTCTTGTATGTTTTTTCTATTGCACCAAATGGGAAAAAACTTACAAGAATACGCTGCACCCGACCTCGTAACCATACGCAACAAGCGATGGTTTTCCCCTAATACTTGAGTTGCATCGAAAAAGACCATGACCGTAACTTATATCAAATATTCTATGAATCGTGTATAAAATTGAAAAACAGACGTTTTTTTAGCGTATTTGCCGTACACTACTGTGTGTGATAGCTATACAGTTTACGATTTACAATTTTTTTAAATTCACTGTTATAAGGGAAATATACACCCGATTAAAAACGAGACAAAATGGTAACTGGACGATACAACCCCGTTTTACGGTAACGTACAAAAATATTAAACGCCATTTGTGGAATCGAAATTTTGACAGCTAGGGTAAGAAGACAAGTACTGTGACCCGTTCAAAAAAGGATGTCAAAATTGGTATGCACGTATATATACAGGAGTTAAATACATGAGCAGTTTTTTTCCCATTCGAAGGGCCACGAAATCTATAAAATATAGGGCAAAACGGATAAT
>JAQIVE010007756.1:0-10117 GCA_034698285.1 Sminthurinus bimaculatus
CTTATCACTAAATGTTTAATAAGTTAAGAAAATATTTTTTTTAAAAAAAATTAAGAAAAAGATTTTCAAAGGATTTAAAAATTTTTATTATATAATTTAGCTCTTAAAATTACATGTTCTCTAAAATTTTTAAAGTTTATATAGTTGAGATTTTATAAAAATGAAATGATTTAGTATAAGATTTATATTACTTAAAATAAAATAAACTTAAAAGGCAATAGTTTTTGTTAATATATTGACATTAAACAAAGGAAAAGATAATTTTTGAACATATTTTTCTTTTTGCCCATACTTTTTAATATTAATTTAACTTTTTTTGGAAATTTTAATGTGGTAAAATTAAATGGCTCTTTTAAAATGCTTAAGTTAAAATGAGCTACTACAAATTAGGTACTTAAAAATAGTATTTTTGTATTGTATAATGTATTATGTATTTAATATAATGACATTATGTAATTTAAATCGTTCTCTTTATTATTTTATAATTCATTTCAGGTGTGAACAATTCCTTCTTGCCAAGCTCCTCGCATCCAAATATGAAAAAGAAGGGAAATTTAAGAAGGGTGACACTCCGAGGAGTTCTCGTTCTCATAAACCCTCACCATCTCCTCCTCCCCCACTTCACTCTCAACTACTGGAGACCTTTGAAAAATACAACAAAGCTTTTGAGTTGGCCATCAAAGACAATCCAGGTTTACTCGAGAAAATTGCATACGAGCTAATTCATGCCGAGGTCAAGAAAATAATGAAGGAAGAAGTACGAGAAGCAAATAAATATTCTAAAACCAACATTATTAACGAAAAAAGTAAAAAATTAGACAGTAGTACCCATATTAAAAAAGATGGCCAATCTGTAGATTTAAACGGAGGTCCAAGTAGAAGCAGAAGTAGAATTAAAACAAAAAGTAGTCTATTGGAGGAAGAAATGGACAGATTCGCCTTCAGAAACAAACCTCAGTACAAAGACGCCAGTGTTAATGTAAATGTGGTTGGAGACGACAAACTCGACGAGGAAATTCCCTTTGAAATTCCAACTCCAGAATTGACGCCTCCCATGACGATGACTGACCGAGGAAAATACTTCAACCATATGATTATTGCTTCTCAAAATAATGTCCGAAACCTATCGAGTAGACGCTCTAAATCCAAATCCAAGAGTAAAAGTAAAAGCAACAGCAGTAGCTGTAGTTCTACTTCAACAGTAATAAAAACACCAACTTTATCTAAATTAGAATCATTAGTGCAGAAAATTCAACAGTTGGAGTTACAACCTCAAAAGTTGATAAAACAAAAGCAGATGCTTGATATGACGGACTGTGATTGTAGTGAGTTGGAAGATTTTGTGGCGAGTGAGCCCTTGAAAGAAGATTACCATCACCATGATGTAATTCATGAAACAATCGAGGAATGCATCACAAACATACCAACACCTGACTTGACTTCTACTCCAACCGTGTCTGGAAGCCTGGGAAAAGTTGGAGAAATTGTAAAACAAGACAAGATAATTACTCCAGACACTAAAATTAAAACTGCATCAACTCCTAATCAAACTGCGGGCAGCTCTCCGCAAGATAAAGATGAAAATACTAAAGAAAAGGAAGGAGAGAAAAAAGATTCTCCAGCAACAACAACAACAGCAGTAAAACCAAACCCAGTCCCCGAGCCTCCTGAATCAAAGGAAAGTCCTCAAAACCAAAACGTAAACGAGGTTAATGAGCAAGATGATTTGTTCTATGACTACACCAAAGAAAAAGAATTATTGGAGGAGATAATTAGTCAAGGTCTTAGTCAATCTGACGACGAGTCTCAACGCCGGAGGAATGACAGAATAATGCATATAGCCGAGAATGTCAAGAACTTTCCACTGGACTTTGAGGCCTCCGAATTTTCCGACTCCTCTTTCACCTCTATTTTGGAACTCATTTCCGATGGAGAGTTAATCCTAAATATGAATGAAGAGAAGAGTCCTGGAGAAGTGAGCGTGAGTGGTGGGACTTATCCATATTATAATGTTTCTCCGGGAATCCAGCATCGACGAGTCGAGTGTACAACGGCGACTACTACTAGTGACTGCTCTACCTTTAACGTGGCGGTTGACATTGACTCTAATTCTAATCTCTCTCAAAGTCAAACTTCCACTTACATTGAATAGAACAAAAAATGATACAAAAGTGAGTATACGAATTTAGCATTAAATTATTATGAATCTCTCCTCAGTGTGTACTATAAATTATATTATTCGTGATTTTAGTCATGTAGCCCGATAAATACACACAAAAATGTCTCCCGTCTCATCCAGAAAAAGTTTCTACCTTTTAACATGTTTTTAATACTCTAATCTCAAATCGAATCTCTGACTGACTGACTGAATATTGTGTCTATTCCGTCCAATTATTGTTAACGATGTTTGATGCCTCCATCCAAATGTTCCAAATACATTATAAATACTATAAGAATAATTTTTTACAGTTTGTTCCGTTTTTTATATATGTATCTTATATCTTTAAAATAGATGATATTACTTTTCGATAGTGATAATATTATTGAAATAAAACTATTTTAGATGAAACCTATTTTTTGCTAGTTAAATACATATCATGAATTATTGCCATCCAAGGAATTACTCATGAGGAGCCTCGGCTTTCATTTCACCAGGCACATGCAAACCGGAATGCCGCTAGAATTTTCATCTATATACATAGATACACATAGAAATAACGAATAGAATAAGTATACCATGTAATGTTAAACCCTATAAACTGGGATTTGTGTGTATTGTGTATAAACATGTACATGCACATATTTGTAGCCTGGCTCCCTTTCTCACTCTTTGGCTCGTCGGTGTTTTCCGTTAACGCCCGGGTGAACTGTATACTGTATAAGAGTAAGTATGTATATATGTATGCTGAGTTAAGGGGAAGATCGATCCGAAAGAACAACAGCGCGAAGGCACAATGCATAAATGTGTAGTTTCCTATAACATAACATAATATTAAACATTTCATACAATATTTGACAATTTCATCGGATTTTGTTTTCTTAAATTTTTAAAAATGGTACAAGCTTAAATTACTCATTTTTAACGGAAAACTGTTAGTTATAGTTTATCTTTGTAGCCTCTCATCTCTCATCCCAAATTCCAGATGAGAGGAAGTAGTAAGCTGGAATTTTGTTCATTTGTCTGATTTCTGTGGCTGTGAGGCAGTAAAATACATTAAATATTCATTCACGTCTCAAGCCAAAATGAAATCTGTTCACAACAATCCTGTGTTTGTGTCAGTTTTGTCACTCTCGTGTTCCATTTTTTTCATCATTCTGTGCAGTCTCAATGCTACACTTTCCCTGGAGACTTTTGCCCAGAAAATCATCGTCAATTCATCCGAGCTAACAATCATCCCCGTCAATCCTGCTCTCTTTAATTGGGATAAAACTCCAGGCAAATACTTTAATCAATTAATTTTTGCTACATAATGTTTTCAACCATCTTATTGCATCAATTACGTAATTTTGAATTCAGTTTGAAATAAAACTGTATCTTTTATGATTCAAAAATGCTCTTTTTTCAGGTTCAGTCAACGAAATTGAGTACACTGCTCGGATTTCACAAGCTCCAGATTTACCAGAATGGTAAGTTAATGCAGTTGTATAATTAGTCATTTATTCTGTGAATTTTTATAGATGCTTTTTTACTCTGATGCTTTGAATTTCAATTTTACAAAGAAACTTCTATTTTCTTCGTTGCTTCTTGATAGGTTTCACTACACATACGAAGGCTTCAACTCAGTTGGCTACATCTACGGCGTTCCTCCCAAGAGTGCGAGTCAGCTGAATTTGGACGTGATTGCCTGGAACCACTACGACAATTATGACGTTCGTCGTCTCGTCATCTCCATGGACATCCTGAAGAAGGATCCCCTCGAGTTTGTAGCCGAGCTAAAAATTGACAATCTAAATGTGCGGGACTTGTGCAACCCGCGGAGGATGCAAATCCTACTCAACGTCTTCAAAGAGCAACTTTCCTGGACTCAAATTGACGGCAGTCTCGTCCTTCCCACGTATTTGGCATCGGCCGTCGAGACTGGAGAAAATCGCGTTCCTCTTCGACCCAACGATGCTGAGGGGT
This sequence comes from Sminthurinus bimaculatus, assembly GCA_034698285.1. Taxonomy (NCBI): domain Eukaryota; kingdom Metazoa; phylum Arthropoda; class Collembola; order Symphypleona; family Katiannidae; genus Sminthurinus; species Sminthurinus bimaculatus. The sequence continues at coordinate 4,124 of JAQIVE010007756.1, forward strand.
AAACTTACATAAAATTAAAAATCTATGCCCTAACTCAATTAAATCTTTACTTAATTAAGTATGAAATGATAAACAAATTTTATAACCTTGTTGTGTATGTATTTGCCTAGAATAATCATCCACTTGTCATCAGACCAGGACTTTAGTCCTGAGCTCAAGAAGCTGCAGATTGAAGTGTCTTCCCTGTGGAAAATGAGACCTTGTCCCCGGGACATGAAGAGGACGTCGATGGAGCGACACTTTCGTCGTCACAATTTCCTCGTAGATTGGTGCTCCTTCCGTCTCACCACGGTCCAGCATTGGAACGGAGACTTGGACCATGACGAGGATGGAGAGGGGAATGAGGACTCGGAGGGTGAGGGGATTCCAGAGGAGGACTTGGAAGATGGCTCAATATCCGTGAATGAGAATGCTGAGCAGGGCGATGATCAAAATCAAAAGACGAGTCAAACGTCCAAAGTGAGTGGGCAGCAGAAGGGGGTGCCCGAGATTTTCAAGTTTAAGGACGAGATTCCAGACAGGGGTTATGGACTCGCGGCTTTGTTTGCCACGCTGATTCCAGGCAGTATCGGCGGCCTTGTGGGATTCCTTCTCATCGCTCTCTTGTGGGTGGACAGAGACGATGACTCACCCATGTAAGTTGATCTTTTTATTCTTTTTACACTTTTCGCTCATTTTTCTCGATAAAATTTTCCCGTTAGACGCTGAAAAAGAAAGATGGGAATTTTCCTTTAATGTTTTTAATGCAAAATATCCTCTTCCAAAATTATGATTTAGAAATGAAGATGACCTATTTTTTGAAGCCGCCTTTCGTTCTGTAGTTTCTTTTTTCAGGTTTAAAAGGTATTCTTTTTGTTTGTACAGGAATTTTATTTGTTTTAATTGGGGTTTTGTATCTTTTAAAACCTTTTTATAATTTTTTACCACGTACCGACTGACAGACTAACTTTGAAATTTGAAATTAACACGAGTGGTTAATATTTTGTAGATTCTTTAACAAAATAGCTTACAGCTGTGAGTAACAAAATAAATCCATCAGTGTGTGAAAAACAACTCGATGACTGGAGCAACTGAAAAATTTGAAACTGTCTCCGTATTTTTTAGATGCTCGAAAACCAGAAGCACTGGAGGCAGTGTTTATGAACACGGAGGTCAAGAGTCGGAATGGGATCGACCCAGCTCACTTGTAGACAACAATATCATCATTGTCACCCGACCCGATCACTTTGACCCCCTGGAAGTAGAAGAAGAGAGAAGCAATCTCATGTAAGGAAATTACGTGTAAACTTGGCTTTTCCCGGAAAATATCAAATTGGTGTTTGTTATGATGTATGATGTAAAAATGTAAATGTCGTTTGAATTTTAGGTCGACTCCGCTCCCTCCTCAATACGGAGAAACGCATTTCAACGGAACTCCCGCATTAACCTACGCAGTCTAATTGTAAGAAACATATCGAGATTAAGAGTAATAATTGATAATGTGGACGACTTGGATTTACAATGGAAGTATCAATGCATATAATTTGAACATGTCACTTATGATTATGACTCAACTAACAATATAAGTAAGATACATTTAATTACCAAATCATCATGTAAAAAATAAAGTACAATTATGTAGAAGGTATGTGTGTGTACATTGTACATAATACAAAAGTAATCTAGATGAAAGGTTTTAAAAATAATTTCCGCTACACTTACACTAATACTCTATTGCTAAAACCATTTATACCCATGTAGGTACGTACATTGCTCGTATGTATGAATTATGAATATACCTATGCACTTGTAGTCCTTTTCTTAGTCCAACTGATGTGAACACACAAAATACGTATAAGTATGTAGTTAAGTATTAAGTACTTTATATTATTACACGACTTTATTAACAATCATGAAGCAATAACTTGATAAATTGATTTTTTATAACATACCTTTACAAAATGAATGCATGAAAATGATTGATAAGCTAATGAATATTAGTTCTTATGTATATGAAAAGGAAAAGAAACATTTTTAGATTTTTTAGATAAATACACGAACGTATGATGAGTATAATGATTTGAGCACTTATGGTTAGCAATAATAAACACTGGATGAAAATACAGAAATATAAAATGTTTACATCATGGTATAATAAGTTATTACATACCTAATTTACTTTTACTACTCATATAATATATAGATATACTGTACTGTCATAATACAGTATACATTGGGGAACACGAATGTTAATTAATAAACTTACAGTTAATACCAATATGCATAATAATTTATGAGCAGATAAAACCAAGTCAGCCTCCTGGATATGTATGTAACTCTTGAATTCTAAAACTTCTTAGTTGCAACTTGCCAGCAGTTAAAGCTCTCTGGAATCGTATACAAAATGTCTGTCCACCCTTGTCAAAGAATCTTATCAAATCTCATAAAATTTTCAAGGGATTTGATAAGATTGCTGGATGATGGGATTTCTATGACAACTTATCATCCAAATCTCATCAAAATTTGACCAAACAAAGCAATGTACATTGTACAAAGTAGGAAGGATCAGAAATCAGAAGGGGTAACTTCTTGGCAGTTCACTGAGCCCTGAATGATTTTGAAAGTTGATGCAGCCATATTCTCCCAACAGTAACTTTACCTGGTCCACAGCTTCAGGAGAAAACTAAATATTATGAGAAAAATTAATAAATTTCCATGACTTCAATATTGCAGAGGCTTTTCCAATTAAATTACGAATTACGATCAAAAGTTAAGATAAAAGATTTAAAGTTTCCTCAAACCTTGTGACAGGAGATGTAGACGGCTTGGAGGTGGTTCAAATGAAGGAGGCCATGCGTGATGAAAAAGTCAGTGAGATAATCCATATTCTCAAAATTAGGGTCATCTGGGACAATTTGCAAGTATGCCAGATCTATCAAATTTTAGAAATAGATGCAGTTTACTTTTCAAGCATGAGTACAATCATAATGTCAAATAATATGTACACTATGAAATATTTTTATTAAAAACTGAGGGAAAAAGTACTGTCTTGAGGGAAAAAGTACAAGTTTTAAAATATTACTTGAAAGACGTTTAATTGATGATGGTTCAGTCGTCTCTGCACTTTTACCGCAATTAGTTTTGTCTCTACCGGTCAAAAGCTGATCCCAGGAGCGGCCGCTGGCGACTTGCTTATATCTGACCTCAGAATTCAGGCGGAGGGTCAACCGTTGTAATTTTGGGAGCCGGATGAAAATTCCCCGGACGCAATCATCAACATGACTGTCATGGAGACGAAGTAAGCACTTAAATTCCCTTACATTTGGCCAGGATACCACAAGCACGTTGGCAACGGCGTGACCTAGGTCAAGGCTCTCGAGTTTGGACACATCCAGATCCCACTTGTCAAGCGCGGCCTCGAAATTGAATTTCGGAAAAACACTCCTGTCATACCAGTTTTTTTGCTTGACCTCCAGCTGTTTTAACCCCGGAATTCGGAGAGCTGCCACGAAAATACGAGACATTATCCAGTTTTGATGTTGACAATCTGCGACCTGTTCGTCATCGTCGTCAGCTTTAAACTCATGATGACAGCCTGGCTTTATGGAAAGATGAGTCAGTTTTTCCATTTTGTCCGTGGGGATTATCCACTTACTCGGGTCATTGTCCTCCTCGGTCATGGCACAAAGTTGACCGGTCACCTCCAAAAATTTAAGATGAGGGGCCACCAAAGGGCTCTCAATAAAATGGCGGAGGTGACCCAGAAAATTCGGGCCAACAGTGTACCGATCACGCGAAAGATGAATGCTCAGGCTTGAGATTTTCCAGGAAAGGTCACTGACCGGCGTTGACCTGGCACAGGTCAACAGTTGGCTAACAAAAGCGCTCACGTTTTCTTTTCCCTTGTGACCATAATACATGGAACTTTGGTCGCCACCGAGCTGGAGGCTCCTGACCTGGAGCAAGGTCAACTTGGGGTCAAAGGTCAAAATTCGGTCCCTGGCCGCCTGCCCCACCACCGCGTAGTTTAAATGAATTTCCTTTATGTTCTTTTCCAGTCGCTGTCCCAGACCGATAAAATTTTCGTTGATGTTCTCCAGCCGTCCGGACAACCATCGAGTGTTTAGCAGTTCAACGGTGTCCAGTCGTCGTTCGTCCAGCGTTTTTCCACATCCAGAACAGCGAAGGGAGAGGCCCGCTCTAAACTCAAGGATGGAGATTTTTGGGAGACAATCCAAAAGTTGGTTTAATTCTGCGGACGTAATGAGGTTAGAAACGTTTAGCCGGGTAACTCGGGGAGCCACCTGCTCCAGGGACAGTCCGGGGCATGGAAAGATGGGGAATTTGGCGAGAGGTCCATATCCATAGGGAGCGGCCCGGGCGGGATTCAGCCGATCAATGTAATTTCCATAGCACCACGTTTGACAAAGAAGATACTGGTTTCCATAAATAGGTTGCCTCCCTGTCTTCGCCTCCAGCGACTTCCACTGAAGGTTCTCCAAAAATATGAATTGAAAATGATTTTGGGGGTCATAGGTCATCAGCAGAGGTTCCTTGTAAACCAGGACGCTTCTTTTGAACAGTTGAGAGAATCCCTGAGTTGCCCACAGTTTTGAGACCAGTCGCCCCGTTTTTACGGAAGACACGGGCAGAAACTACAAAATGTTGTCCAGGACCTGGAAACGGAAAACAATAATTGTAAAACTCTGCTCTAGTAAATGTTTTTCTCAGAAAACATTTTTGGATTTTAATTTGAGCTCACCAGGGGAATTTGTAGAGGGTTTTGGAGCATCTGGAAAGAGGACTGCACTTTACCAATTTCGTTCATTTTATCCGACCTGGAAATTTTCTGGAAATTTTCCGTGTCCATAATGGTAGCAATAGATGGATAGATTTTCGTATGGAATGAAGTGAAATGACGTGATGATGGAGGAGGAAAAAGTTCCCACATAATTTGTTTTTCGTAACAGCAAGAAAGAGAGAGCCTTATCTTTACTAAGTATCTATGGAACTGATTCAAGGATCCAAGGTGAAGGCCAAATTTTTCTTGTCCTTTTGGGTATTTTTACATGATGACTAAACTTGAAGGTATACATACATAGGAGGAGAATGTAAGTAAGCGACCGACGATCTTTAACTCTTTATTTTCTATTATCTTTGTAAATACAATGTGTGTATAGTGTATAATAAGTACTGTATATAGTATATACTATGCACCGTGCAGTATCACTTGAGGATTTCAAATGACGAGTGATGAGTGACACTTTAAAAAAATGCATGTAGTAGAATAATCAATTGTCAATTTTAAATTCTCCACATTTTTATTGTTCTCAAGCCGAATCATAATTTGTCTAAAGAAATAAAACATGGTAAAAAACGGAGCCACGTTTTCCAACTCAGAGCTGCTGGAGGTCTGAAAGGTGTAGCATCCTATACACGTCGCTTTGGGAAAACGAATGAAAAGCCCAAGGAAAATTGCCATGGTGATCAATACAGACAGCCAGAAAGCCCATGGTTTTTTTCAGAGACTACCCTTTAACCGACGTAACTTTGTCCCTTCCGCTTCCTTGGAGGTCTCCACCCCGAAACTGAAGGAGGACGATGAGATAGGTGGTGAGCGCGGAGCCGATGGAGGTCAACAGAAACCGGTCCAGGGTGACAAAAAGACCCGGTGTAATTTTCGGCGGATCTGTGCTAATCCGCATGACCATACACTGAATCTATTCCGTGAGGAAATAACACATTTAGCAAACATTCGAAAATGATCAAGTATCTAAAAGTATGACTTTTACTTCACTGCATGTTTTTACTGGCCCACCTGAACTTGTAAATGGGGGGAAATTCCTCGGAGAGCCAAAACGTCCTGAAGCTTTCGTCCAACGAGTTTAGCGCGATGGGTGAGGAGCGCGGCTTCACTGCCTAATAGATAAACTTGGAGAGTAAAAAGGTAGGCGATGCCCAGGGTGGACAAGATGCCGGAAAATGCTCCAGAGACCAGCCAAAATATCGTAAAGA
>JAQIVE010007757.1:0-10117 GCA_034698285.1 Sminthurinus bimaculatus
GTGGTTTTTCGTGGGGGACATACAATTTTTGAAATATTTTGGGATATTTATGATATATTTTTAGGACATTCTTTGGATATTTGTGGGACATTTTTGGGTTATTTTTGAAATATTTTGGGATATTTATGATAGATTTTTAGGATATTCTTTGGATATTTGTGGGACACTTTTGAGATATTTTTGGGTAATGGTTCGGGGATATTTGGGTAATTGTTTGGTGATTTTTGGGACTTTGGAAAAAATGTTGGCCTATTTTGGGTTTCTTTGGACGGTTTTTTTGTCTGGCAACGCCGTAAATCAACAGCATCTTATGCACAATTGTTAATGGCATCCGTTTTTTTACTTTCAAAACTAGGAGATGGAATTGCCGCAGCATCTTTAGCCCATCATTACCTCCAGTCGCCCCGTGTAACCTGGGACGAGATTTTATACTCTGTGGCCTGCTTCTCAAAAGCCATCGCCGGTAATACTATGTACGGCACACCCACCATGAAGGCCTCCATATATGAAAGGAAGCCACATTTTGAGTCCACCCTCGCCACTGTTCTTCAGGACAAATTCCAGTTTCAACCCAATCCCGCAGAAAAGGACACCGAAGAAAATGAAGACCGGGAGGCGGAAGCCCTCTCGTGGAATCCTCCCGCTCTCATCAATCACACCTTGCACACGATTCCCCTCCTGGAGTTGGTCCAAACTCCAGAATTTCAAAAGAAACTCGAAGAAAACCCGGACTGGAAAACCCAGTTTATCTATACAGAACGACTGTTGAGAGCGTCCAGTTTTTGTCACGTGGGCCTTTCCGCACTCCAAAAGTTAAACAAACTGTACCAAGAAAAATCTTTGGTAGAACCTACGGTGATCAGTTATCCACCAGATCTTCGGAAGGTATCCGAAGTTGATTCGGCGGCTCTTTCCCAGGAAGCTGAACTAGTGGCTGTCATTTTGATATCGTTTGCAGAAAGCATAAGATTGGTAGGGGCCGCCTTTTTTCGGGATGAACCTACATTCCAACTGATTCACTGTCTCGCAACAAAAGCCTTCAATGCGGAGCCTGCGGCCGGCGTTGCTCCAACCTGGCAGGAGTTGACCAACAAACTAAATTCTGCCCTCATTTTAGGCTACGCAATAATCGTTAGAGGGGTCAATTGGGAGGAGACTTGCAAAATGTTTGTCCGAAACAAACTGAGCCCCCCTTCAGAACCCTTTTTTGCCACTTCTGCCGCGGCAGTTCAAGGATCTCTGGGAAAATTTGAAATGGCGGATAAAATGTTGGAGGAATTCTTAACGGACGCGGACCTCGTCTCCAAGGGTGACCTTCTGTTTGCTCAAGCTCTCTGCCGTAAATCCGCGGCCTTGACCCGAGGGGTCAGTTCAGCCAATCGTAAAAAGGTCAGGGAGTCGACGAACATTTTTCAAAAATTTCTAGAGCTCTGTCCAAAAGATGACCCGAGGCGAGCGACAGCTCACTATCAACTTGCTCTCTGTACCCTTTATCTCGAGAAAATGAATGCCAAAGGTCAGGTCAAAGGTCAAGGGTCTGAATCTGCCAAAGCTATCTTGACCAAGGTCATGCCTCACTTTATTCAAGGAGAAGAGGCCGAGCAGGAGGTCCCGTGGAAAGAATTTCAACTTGCCCTTGTGTCCCCCGTCAAACGGATCCTTCAACAAAAAATTCAAGAATTGGAAGGTTCGGTTAAAAACTTTACCGGTCAAAATGTGACCTCGGAGTTCTCTCCAAACCTAAAAGGGGAGAGGCGGGTCAAGGTCATCACAAACTTTCGAAAATTTTTCAAGGCAGCCCGTGAGAGTGGGTTAGGGTCATCATCGTCCTTGCCACCAGCAGAGCAACAGGAAAATTTGATGAGCATACCCGGGAGTCCCCTAACGGCGACACCTGCGATTCTTTTTTTCCAAATGCGAGGTTGCTATGAGATTATCGAGCCCGTCCTTCTATGTCGAATACCTCACGAAGATTGTCCAGAAGTGGAAAAAATTGTGGCTTTTACAGTGATCCAAGATGAAAAGGGCGCTGCTTTAAACCTCACATTTGGCATCACAGTTTATCAAGATGAGGATAAAAATCTTACTAAACAAATCGCGGACCTCTGGATTGGATCTAAAATCGTTTTTAATCGTCCATCCATTCAGCTGGATCCTGACGGTGGAGCGAGTCTCTCCATAGTCGATGCGAACGTACAAATCTTCAACCTTTCAACTTTATCCAATCAACAAGAAGATCTGCAGCAAGAAAACAGTGGGCGATCAATTTTGATCAGAAAATGCGGTTTTTGTGGTGAAACCGAGGGGAAGCTGGAACCCTGTGCGAAATGTAAAAAGGTGTTTTACTGTGGTAAAGAATGTCAGACGACCGACTGGAAAGAATTGAAACACAAATGGATTTGCCCGTTTTTGACATAAGTGGTACAGGATTCAAAGTCTTGCGCCCTGGCCGTTTCAGAAAACTTTTTAACTTGAAAATCCCCGGAGGAAATAATTTATGCGTGAAAGGAAATAAAATATTTATTATTGCTTTTATAATTTTGCGTAACTGGAGCATTTAAATGCTCACTGTTTTATTGAATAAATTAATTTCTCTGTCTTCAAATTGTAATTTTCTTTGTTTCACTTAATCAAACTGGAAAAAAAAGATGACACAATGCCAATCTAACCAAAAAATGAGCTTCGCTCATTAATTATTGGCCTCATAATATCGATGTACGTGCGCACCAAAATATCTTATAAAAACTTGATCAAAAATGATGGAACTTTCAAACCAGAGCAGAGTTGCATCAAACCAATCTCATCAAATCCCACCAAGTTTTGATAAATAAAGAACGCATATTTTTTAAGCGGTTTTCAAAGACAATCAACTTTGCAATTATCCAATATACACTGATTTTTGCAAGGAAATGGGTGATGCTACGTTGTTTGGAACTTTATTTTGGTTGAGGTCCTATGAATTATGCGTGTGCTAATTAGTGTGGACTAATTCCGGTGGCTACTTACGGATGATGCTTTTATTGTTACGTGTCTCACAATCAGTTTTGAAACAATTCTCCCACAGCATATAACTTCAGTAACACATTTGCCACTTGTGAGTAAAAAGATTAAAATCGGCGTCAAAGTCACACATGTCCATAGCATTCTGTATCCATGTACCTTAATGTCGCCCCACTTGTCCTTTACGCAACTATACGAACGTACGTACAGGAAATTCAACTGCATTTATTTATGCACCTTTTACAATGGTGTCCCCTTCAAGGGTCTTTTCCCTACGAATCCTTTCCATAGCCACAATCAGCAGCTGAAAATAATATTATACGGACAGTTAAGAAAGTGGCATATGCACATAGATAATAGATAGTACTTGTTCCCAATTTCTGACAAAGCCTTGACATTGTTCCTCCCCCATTCTCAACAGGGACATTTATGAGGTTTGAAAAAAGACAAGCAAGGCAGCAATTTGTACTGAGGCTACCTATGTGAAATGGTTTTTACCTGCATATATATACATGTATATGAAATTTATAATACTCTTACAGCTTCGCAGCTGGCTTGAATGGAGGGAACATAAAAATAACAAAAGGGGGGTAACCGTATAGATAATAGATAGATCTTTAGTCCATGCATACACAAAAGTACAAACCAATGTCGTTTGTACACACTAATAATAAGGTTTGAAATTTGAACCTCTAAAGTGAAGCACCAATATAATAGCGTCAACTAGGATTACGTGTATGCATATCTTCATTCTACAATTTTTCCGTATTTATACAGCGTACATCAATGCAATATTTACTCATACAGACTGTATGTAGGCTTGAATTTTCCGTTGCAAGGAAATTTAAAACGTGACACAAAAACAAAATTAATGTAGGAGAAGCGACAGGCGAGGAAGGAAGAAAATTATCCTGAAGGACTCCAAAGCTAATTTTACATTTTGAAAATTAAAAAGCTGTCTAATATTTTGAAGTTATACATCCGTCTTTACTCTCGTACGGTGTGTTAGGATCTCTTTATTATTTTCCAACGTGATCTCTGAGGTATTTTCTCACGGATCATTAACTAATCTTCAGGCAAGATTTTTTCCGAATTATTTTAGGGCGAGTCTCCATAAAATTTAAGTTTAAAAAATTTTGTTTTTTTTAACGTTTCATTTCTAGTTACTACTTCCCTCATGGGCAAGCAGTCAGTGTCCCGTCATAAGTGTGAATTCTGCAACAAAAAATTCTGCAGCAATTTAAGACTCCAGCTGCACCGGAAAATTCATACGGGCCAAAAAGACCACAAATGTACCCTGTGCACATTTTCGACCATCAACAAATACAGACTCATTGCCCACATTCGATCTCACACCAAGGAGAAGCCCTTTAAATGCCCAGTTCCAAACTGCTCATCCGCTTTTGCAGAAAATCAGGGGTTACAAATACATGGACTGGTCCACGACAAAACCGCCCAGAGTTTGGTCCGATTCCGGTGCAAATTTCCAGACTGCTCCTTCAAAACTTATAGAAAGGCCAGCTTGAAAAACCACGTAAAAACACATGAAGGCCCACCGCTGTTTAAATGCAGTTTGTGTTCCTACGTGGCCACACGACGGAATAATAACAACCGCCACTACCAAAGATTCCACTCCACGGAAAAGCCGCACAAGTGCCCGGAGCCCGGCTGCACCTTTTCGTTTAAATCCAGGGGCAATTTAAATAGTCACCTCAGAAGTCACTCAGACGCTCGGCCGTTTGCCTGTGACCTCTGCCCCTATCGAGCCAAAACCAAGGGGCATGTTAGCATTCACCGGATTAATGTCCATTCAACTGAGAAGCCGTTCAAATGCCCCGAGTCCGGCTGCAATTTTTCCTGTAAGCACCAGGACAAATTAAATCGACATTTGAAGGGCCATTTGGGTGACCGACCGTTTGTTTGCTCCGAGCTCGGGTGCGACTACAAGGGCGCGACAAGGTCGCGTTTGACGGAGCATCTGATAATACATGCTACTGAAAAACCGTTCAATTGTTCCTTCTGTCCCTTTTCTACAAAACATCAGGGTTGTCTAAGAGAGCACACTCGAGTTCATCTGGGCGAGACTCCATATCCTTGCGGAATTTGTGCGTACCGAGGAAAAACTTCCAGCGCTCTCTCCGGTCACATTAGAAGAGGTCATAGGGGTAGGTATAGGAGGTCAAAGAGGGGCAAATCCAAAGATGTGAACGTGAGGATGACTCTTGTAGCAAGTCCAGGAAAAATCCACGAGTGTACAGTGGTCACCTGCAAATTTTCAACGAAGGACGACTCAAGTTTGGCCATCCATTTTAACGCCGTTCACAATTTACCAAGAGTCATCCTTTAACTTTGGGGCAGAATAAATACCATAAAGTTTTTCAAACGATTTTTGTACTGAACTAAATTTCCGAAATTGCACTATTTAAGCATGTAATTTTTTGGTAGATACATACATACTCATTTGGAGTCTCCTAAATAAAATTTCGTATGTAAAAATTCTGTAAAATAAATACTACGCAAAAAACAGCGGGTTGATTAAAAAAGCTTCTATATTCATGCCGATGGCGTTTTAATAACTTTCAAGGCTTTTCCACCAAACTCGTGTTATCACTTATAAAAAGGAGGTTCTAGAAATATATCAAACGTTTCCAGAACGTTTTCTTCATTATACAATTCAATTATAAAATTCAATCAGACATCCAGATTTTTACAACGCACCCTATAGAAGTAAACCTCCTGGTTGATTAAAAAAGGTTCTATATTCTATATGCATGTCCAATGTCCATGGTGAACACTTTTTAATAACTTACAAGGCTTTTCCACCAAACTCGTGTTATTACTGATGAAAAGGAGGTTCTGGAAATCCGTCAAACATCGATTGGGTAAAAGTGGGTCAAGAACTTTTTGTTCAATACGACGTCAATTCCCATTTAGAAAGCAGCAGCGAAAGTGTACATACATATTTGTGTATAATATAAGTGTAAAACTAAAATACCAAAGTTCATCCGTACGCTTCATCTGTATTAAAATAGAACAACTGAAGAATCAAAGATGGAAACGGATTTCCCCCAGCATGGTACCTCCCCTTCGGAGGATCGTATTGAGCTGCAGTCGACAAACAATGAAAGACGCCCAAAAACTTGTGAATCCTCCAAATGGGATGAAATTACAGTGGTTAACAACGATGAGCCTTTAGTAAAATCCTGTGAAATGGAAATATTCTCAGAAAATGCTTCAGAGGAAAATTCCTTGGAGAAGCAAGATGTTCCTGATTTTAAGCCAAGATTTACAAGGCATGATTTATATTTGAATTTCAAAGCCTTGGAGTGGGCGAGCCGACTTTGTATTATTCCTTACGAAGTGGACCGGGTCAACCGCAAAATGGGTCCAAGGTTGACCTCAGCATCCACGAAAAGAAGTCAAATTGTCCGATTCCTCTGGTTCTCTCTGGCTATCCTTCGGGCCCTTTTTATTGTCGTCGTAACAATTAAGTTCATCGTGATGAACAACTTTGAAGAGGAACTTCATTACGTCCTGCTCATGGTCATTGCATTTTCTACCTATGTACTGTTAAACTTTATTTGGCTGGCCGTTTATCAAAACAGAAACACTTTCTCCCTACTTTTCAACTCGGTTCTTGATTACACCAACGAAAATTCTTGTTCATTTAAGCGTAAGTTGTACATATGTACGTTGATCACTATGTAATGTTTTGTGGAATTTTGACTGAAATTTTAAAAACGGTGGAACATTTTTTTAAATTGATGCATAGGAAATGGTAGCCGACCCTGGAATTTTCACTCACCGCGAGAAATGTTCCTAATCAATCTTCCGCTTATTATCTATCCCATCCTGGGGATGATGCCGGTCGTGAGTTGGTGGGATCCCTCCTTCCCAGGTTTGCCCATTTCTTTAGTCCCCCGTTTATCGGACTGGCCTGAAAAGCTGCAGTGGATTTATCTGCCAACCGCGGTTCTGGTGGTTTTCGTCGATACGATTTCCAGCCTTCCAATAATTGAACAAATTTTGGTCCTTTTCCCCATCTGCATTACTACCAATCGGATTCGTGAGGAGGCTCTGTTTGGTTCAAAGAAATTGCAAACACAGATCTCCAGGGAGCAGTTTTCTCACCATGAAATCCAAGGGGCACTCCAAAAATTGAAAATTATTCATCTCTGGGTGCACTACATGAACGTTAGCCTGGGTTCAACAATCTACTGCGCAAAACTGATTGCTCTTTCTAGTAGCATCTTTAGCGGTTTTGGGGTAATCCATTTCATGTCCAACAATGTTCCATATGCTGCCTTTTTTGTCTTTATCTTCTGCGAAGGGATGTTTGCCTACAACATTTCTTTTGGGAACGTCCATCAGATCCCAGAAAGGGTGGACTCATTCAAACGGGAAATTCGAGCGAGGTCCAAAAAGTTGGGGGATCAACTGGTCATCAAATATGTTGAACGGAGGTTAAGAGCGGTTCCTTGGCTGGGGGTTAAAGATGGCGTCTACGAGATGGAGCGACTCACTTGTCCTAACTTTACGGAATTTATTGTTCGGCAAATCGTTGATCTAGTGTTGACGTACAGATAAGAAAACTCACTAAATGCAAAATTCAGCTGTCATTTTTCGTGTACGAAGAAAAATAGATTAAATCGACATATTATAAGAGTTCATTTTCTGAAGTAGTAAGTCCAAAGATGTGAACAAGAGGATGAATACTGTACCATGTCCAGGAATAATATTTTGGTGTAAAGAGGTCACCTGCACAAATTCGACGGAGGACGACTTAAGTCTGGCCACTGGCCATCCATTATAACGTCGCTCACAATTTACCAAGCGTTATCATTTGATATTGGTTCCAAATAAATACGTTACAGTTTTTTTCAATGTTTTTTAAATTTTACCTTGGTAAATATTAGAAAATTTTAACAGTTTAAATATGTTATTTTCTTTGGTTTACTCTTTTAGAACCTTTTAAATAAAACTTTGGATTTAAAAAGTCTGTGTAATACAATGCAAAAAACTACGGGTTGCCATTTTCGGTTTATTTATAAAAATCTGAATCATGACAAATGCACGATTCTGGTACTCGCATTTTTAGCTGCGCTAAAGCGAGTGGGTAGCGAAGCTGCTACGCTAAGTTTGGCCAGCTGCTGCACTGCTGCACATTTACAATTGGTGCACAATCCAAAAAAATGATGCGCGCAATACAATAAAGTTGGTACACAAAGGTGAACAATTTCTTAGATTTGGTGAACAATGGTGCACAATTTTCCATACCCGGTGCACAACTGCTGCGAAATGGTGCGCAATGGTGCGCAATGGTGCGCAATGGTGCGCAATGGTGCGCAATGGTGCGCAATGGTGCGCAATGGTGCGCAATTGGTGTGCCTAGTGTCCAGCTGGTGTCCAGTCTCCATACATTTGGCGCCGATTCCAATGTATTTGGGTATTTGGTGTCCAGTCCAAAGTATTTGTTGTCCAGTTGGTGTCAAATCCCCATACATTTGGTGCCTAGCTGGTGTCCAGTCCAATTCACATACGGGTTAATCTAAAATATTAAAGTTCACGGGTACGCAGTGCTCTAAAACAGAAGAACTGAATAATGAAATATGGAAGCGGCCAGGCAGCTCCCATTCGGAGGATCGTCTTGAGCTACAGCTAACTAATAATGAAAGACGCCCAAAAACTTGTATCACGTGAACGTGAATCACCCAAACGGGATGAAATTACAGTTGTTACCAACCATGACGTAACGAAAGAAAATTCTGCTATAATTGAATTATCCCAGAAAACGTCACAGATGAAAATTTGACAGAAGAGACTGATGTGCCAGATCATTTCAGTCCTCGATTACGCAAACCCTTTTCAATCCAAAGGTAACTTCCGTAACTTAAGCTTGATATTCTTACAACTTTTGTATGTAAGTAAACTTTTACAGTAATTTAAGAAATCCTTGTATAAAGGGGTCCATAACCCCTATATAAAAGTAAGTGGAGACCAAACCCAGTGTTTTGAGAGAAAACTCAAAGTACTATGTGGTCCGATGCGCAATAACGAGTATCTAAGCAAAGAGGACTACAATTACATCTGTTAAAACAATTTTCGCTCTCCGCGTCTTTATGGATCACCAAAAGTCCACAAACCGATGTGTCCTCTTCGCCCTATCGTGGGTTTAGGAAACTCTCCGGGTAAGCGACTCGCTTTGTTGCTAAAACAAATACTATCATATCTACGAGGGAAAGTCCAGAAGTGCCCGGAATTTTACCTTGAATGAAGGGAAATTCAAAAATAATTTACGTCGTTAGTAAGAACAAGCGATTATAAGGTTGTAGTAAAACAATTGTGTGAATGTATCATCGGGGTGAGAAATGACAGCTGTTTCAATCTCAAAACTGGAAGAAATTTCAAAAATATGAATTCAGAGAAACCGTATGCCGTTACAATTTTAAACAACAAAGGGACTAAACTGTAAGATATTCCTTGGTAGATAGTGGATGTGCAATGTGCAAGGTAAAAAACGACCTTGTACGGTTGTGGTCAAAATTTTGAAAGAGAGGGATAGATTTTTATTCCATAACTCACAGTGTCGAATGTTCCAAAATATAATCTAAAATCTAGGTATTTCAACTGTTCCAAAAATTCATCTGGTGCTGTGTGAACATTTCGGTAAAAAAATCCAAAAGCTCAACAAATGTCGTTTAGGCATCATTTAACATGGGGATGATTTAAAGTTTTCATAATTTTTAACCTTGTCGTCAAAATAAGTTGATTAGTAAAAAGTCGGATTTTCGTAAAAAAAGTGGGGCGAGAACGTACCCTTAGAAAAAAAACTTGGCAACTTTTATCATGAGGTTTTGCTGCGTACCTGGTCGAAAAACGGGGGAAAGTTCATGAAATTGTCATGAGTTTTTCATGACAAAACAATTTTGCAATTTTACACTTCTATATACGTACTGTAGTATGAATTGGCAGTTCCATTTTATTCACGGCTCTAAACGTTTGAAGCTGTCCAATTTTTTAAGCGCCAATTCATTTTGCCACTTCGTCTCATCCTGGCATTTTTCGGACAGTTCCAAGTATCCCCAAACTGCGGGGTGTTGGCCAAAACGATGTTGTA
>JAQIVE010007758.1:0-10115 GCA_034698285.1 Sminthurinus bimaculatus
TTTGAATTTTACGTTGCGTTATGGGAAAACATGGCATTTTCAAAAAATCCCCATTCATAGATGGCGCTGAATTTCAAAAAACAAAATTACACGTATTCGCTAAAAAATGATAAAGTTTTTTTAGAAAATTTATTTGGCGCCAAAATTCAAACTTAAATGTCTTTCCCAAGTAGCTCAATATTTGACCTTGTGTGACCCCGAAGCCAGCGCCACCTGGAGTGTAAAAGTTATTCCGAAAAAAACTTTGGTTCTTTGTCTACAAGTGACTTTTCACCCCGTCATGATATTCGCATTGGTTCCTGAGATATAATTTTTCTTTATGTTGATGTACCTTGTTGATCACCCTGTACATACTTACACGTAGGACACATAAAACACGGTTCATACCCTCACTGTCCCCTGTTCTGAGATTTGACAATATTTATGATGGAAGCAACAAACCCTTAGCAACAAGAACAGTATGTGTGTATTTTATCCTTTGCCTGTACTATATGGCTCAACTTTGTTGACTCTGTTTTTTGGATCTTAAAAAAAGGGAAATATTTTACATGGGGAAGAATAAATGGAGAATATTATTCTGCCGCTTGTGTAGGCAGTAGGCATGTAAAATGTACAGTGAAGGGATATTATGCAGATAGGATAACATATATTAGACAGACTATTATTTATCCGCATCGGACGCTCTAAACACGGATTCTCATACGGGTTTGAAGGGTGTCGATTGACCTCTCCGATTAGTCCGAGCGAAACAGTGTATTTTCGGCTCGAAACCCCATCCAATGACCCCCATCCAGTTTTTTCGTTAATTGTGCCGATTCAAAAAAAATAGTCATCACATGCTGATTTCTAATATCAAGACTTGACAACCTTTGTTTTTTTTTTCAAAATTAAACATTACAAGTTTAAATTGTAATTTACAGCGATTCACTTTCTGTCTTAATGACATGTCCTGAGACATTAAATTCGTGGTGTCCACTCGTTTGACCCCTTGACAATAAATCTTCCCCCTCTGTACAGTCGAGGTCAACAGTCCCTTTCCCCGGACTCCCGCTTGTTGCTTCATCCTCTGTTTCCACGTCAGTTCCAGTGGATTCCTTAGAAATTTGACTTAAATCCAGAGCCCCACCATTTTTCCTTCTACGATCTCTGACGCGAACCCTCGGAGGCCTTTTAGTAGAATCTCCCGACTTTTCTCCAGAATCTCCAGCATGAGTCTTCTCGTGTCTCTGGACAGTTCCCTTCCTCCGACTTTTATAATCACACCCGGCCACGGAACAGGCAAACGGCTTCTCCTCCGAGTGCGTTTTCATGTGCTCATTTAGATTCGCCGTCTTTTTGCAGGCGTAGTTGCACCCCAAGTGGGGACACTTGTACGGTTTTTCAGTGAGATGAAAAAACTTGTGATGTTTATTGATGGCGGCCTGGAGTTTGGCTCGATACGGACACAACTCACACCCAAAGTCTTTGGCCTCGGAGTGGACGTTTCTCTCGTGCTCCTGGAGATCCGACTTTCGGATTGTTTTGTACGTACAAAGGGAGCACTGGTATTTTAGGGTGGTTTCATCCCCCTGGTTTCGACGGTGAATCCGGAGGTGGTGATTCAACCCCGAGTGGTGTGCAAAGGTCGAGGAGCAATCAGGCTCTGGGCATTTGTACGGTCGTGCTCCCGTGTGGATTCGAAGGTGCTCGATATAAACTTGCTTAAAGTTGGTCGCAAAATTGCAAAAAGAGCACCGAAAGTCCTCTTTGGTCGAGTGACTCTTTCTGTGGATTTCCAGTCTGGATTTTGTCGGGAATTTTTTGTCGCATTGATCGCATTCGTGACTTGCCGGGCTTTTTCCTTGCTCCGGAAGAGGAATCGGTTCCATCTAGAATAGAAAAATATTCAAGTTTATTATTTAAAAAGCATTCAACTTGAATTGTAGAAGATAAAGTGTGTTTTAAATTTTTTGACTCACAGTTCATAACAGACTTTAAATATTTTAGATTAAAAAATCCGTACCTGTATTTTAATGTATTGTAGATGGTTGTGTTGAAAATTTGGAGTTTTCTCGTTAGCAACCTTCTTGTCGATGAAATAACCAACTTTTTCTCGTAAAACTACGGTAAACGCACAAACTCCTGTTTTAAGTAAATAATGCTGTAACTTTTGTGACTTTATGAATAGAAAGAGCTATGAAATGAATGAAAATCAGGAGAGTTGAGTGGCACAGACAAAAACCGACGAGGAATGTATTTTAAGCTCCTTTCCTTTCCAGCTCCACGGATCGATCTGCTGTACGAATATACAAAGATAAAGCTGGAAATTGCCCGCAGGAAACCTGAGAGCCTCGGCACTCTAACGCAGGCATTTGTTATACCTGTGTACTGTGTATGCATAATCTAATTTCAGCTCGGCTCGCCTTTATGCAAATGGAGATAATAGTAAAATGTATGTATGTAAGTTGGGAGCATCATAGTAATCCGGGGCTGCGCAATACATGTATAGTACAACATAGTGTAGAAGATAATACGGCTGTGTGATATGCTAGCTGTTGTACATTGTACATTGTACTTACGTTGGCCTTGGTCTCGGTGCTCCACACACTGCATTGACTGTGGAGCGAAGCTGTTTGCTCCTTTATTCTGTTTCTCTATGCCGGCATCCCTGTACTCGTGGACCGAGGATGGATGGACACAGCCTTCATTGTACGTATAGGCATTATGCATGCAACTAAGTAAGGATAAAACTCACTTTACATACATATTTATACTGTACTTTGCTATACTACACAAGTACTACACATTTACATACATATATCATGCTAGCTATAGAGAGGGAGAGAGAGCGCGGAGAATTCAACGTCAAATAAAACAGCTGTGTGTGAATTGTGTGTGGAAAAGGTGCAAAAGGAAAGGCTCAAGTTTGGCTGCTCAAAAATAAATAAAGTTGCTAAGAATAACTGGGAAGGATTAGAAAGTTCAAAATTATGAAAAGGCTATAATTAATCTAAATTGTTCATGCTTTCACACAATGCCCAAGCCAGCAAAGCTTCGTCCTCGTCCACATTTTGTGCTTGTCATTTAGACGTTTCCATAATATTATTTTATTTATTGTTCCTCAGCGCATCAACTTTTCTACTACTTCTTCATCTTCTTCAACTTGTGTTGGACTCTGCCGAGCGTGGATACAGAACATAAGGGAATAAAACATTTTATGCTTTTCTGTGCGTAAGTAAAAATTAAAAAAGTTTCTTTAATTATTAACCCTAAGAAAATATTTTTGTCAAATCTCAAGAAAATTTGATTAGATTTGACAAAATTAACAATTTATGATGGTTTTTTCATGATATTTCATCAAAACATGATAACTAATTGAATTTCGACCAAATCAAGTCAAAATGTCATGAGATTTTTTGATAAGATTTTTTTCTAAGGGTTATTTTCTTTTTTGAACTATAAAGCTTGTTAGTTATGTCAATTTTTAAGACGTGGGAAGAAAAGTGGGTAAAAAAGTATAACTTAAATGTAACTAAAATGTATTCATCTATTTATTTAAACAGGAAAAACAATGGAGGATTTAGAGGGTTTCCACAACTACCTGAGATTGACCCTACTTCTGAATGAGGGCACCCGAATTCTCCAGCAGACCTTCCGAAACAAGTACAAGCAGCTAAATAGAGGCAAAGAGTGGGAGGATGGTCCGGATTGTGGTAAAAACTTCATCGAAACGTGCGGGAAAAAATACTTTTCCCAAGCCCAGAAAATCCAAAGGAGTTTAATCAAAAAGGGAAACGTCGGCGATTGGGACATCCCCATGCTTTGCAACATTCTCGACACCCCTGACTTTGGTACCTCACCTGATAGAAAAAAGACTTTGATGGAACTCCGAACCATCCGTAACAAACACGCGCATCTCGCCGACCTGAAAAGCAGTCCTTCCGTGTCCAAGTCCGAGTTTCCCGTTCTCTGGACTAAATTATCGGGTATCATCGCTTCTCTCGGAGGTGACAAATCCTACATTGATACGATAAAGACTGCTAAAGAAATTTCCGGGGTCACATTTGACCACCCGGGCTCCAAAGTCGTTCTCTCCCCCGAAAATCAGGAAAGACTCCGAAAATTGAAGGAAGAGGGAAGTTCTGCAGTGACTCGAGGAGATTGGGAAGGTGCCATCGGAAAATACACGATGGCCTTAAATTTATTCGGACTTTCGGACGTGGAACGCGGGAATTTGCTGTCAAATCGGTCTTTTGCCCGGCTTAAACTCTACAAGGAAAAAAAGGCGGAGAATGGAACGACGGATGACAAGGAGCTCTCGCTGCTGTCCGATGGTGCCCTTGAGGATGCCCGGAAAGTTATCGAACTCCGACCAAATTGGTGGAAGGGTTATGCCCGGGTCGGTTTTGTCTTTCATGCAAAGGAAGAATGGAGCTCTGCCCTGGTTTTGCTTAATCGAGCCCTGGCCTTAAGTCCGGGTCAAACCGAGGTCATCAAAATTCGGGACGATTGTCGCTATGAGGCCCATAACGATAGAATCCAGCAGCATTTGGACCCACTTACAATGCCCTCGGGGCGACAGGAGGCTCTTGACAAGATTACCCGGACGACTGGCCCAAAACCGGATGCCGACTCCCTCATTAAAATGAACAAAGAGTTTATGAAATCCAAAAGTCCAGAGTTGAGAGCGTCCGCTGCCGTTTTCTTTGCTCATCATCATCTCAATGGAATTGACGTTCCCTTGGACTATAAAATGGCGATGCAGCTTTTTGCTAAAGGTTTGAAATTTTTATTATAAAAAATCATAGAATCAGCGCACAAAATCAAAATTATATTGATGAGCTATTTTGACAAAATTTTAATGTTTTTTGTTTAGGTGCCGCAGGTGGAAACGCGGAAGGGATTTACAATCTCGGACTTATGTATCAGAGAGGCCTTGGAGTCGCCAAGGATTTAACGAGGGCTGTCGAATTATATGAAGAAGCCGCCGCTAAGCCGCCGAGAGAAAAATTTACCGGCCTTTGGGACTGCGGGGTGTCGGCGGCAGAATATGCCCTGGGTCAAGCCTATGAAAACGGGTTTGGGAAACCCATCGACTTCAAAAAGGCCGTTGAGTGGTACCAAAAGTCCAGTGGCCATGGGGTGTCCAACGCGGACAACAATTTGGCCATAATGTACAGAGAAGGCCGTGGAGTGAAGCAGAGCACGACAAAGGCCATTCAATATTGGGAGTTGGCCGCGGACAGAGGTAAAGTCCGTTTTTTATTACAAAGCTAACATTAAACTTGAGTTTACCCTTAGAAAAAAATCTTGTCAAAAAAGTTCATAAAATTTTGACACCATTTTGGTTAAAAATCTTAACAATTTTTATCAATTTTTCATGAGAATTTGATGTTATATCAACAACATCTCGTCAGGAATTGTCGTGCTTGCCAAAACTCATCAAATTTTTATGAGATTTGGTAATTCAAGATTTTTTTCTAATCGTAAGGGAAATTTAATTTTTAAGTGAAAAGTTTTTTTAAATAAAGAATTTTTAAATTTTAAAACAATTAATTTTTTAAATCTAGGAAATGTTCTGGCCATGGAATCCTTGGCCTGGGAGTTTCTCCGGGAGGGCGATGCGGACAAGGCCAAAATTTGGTTCAAGCGGGCGCTGGACGGGGAAAATATGAACGCCGTTCTCAATAAGGGGAAGTTCGAAGAGGCCGTGAAATCGGTTCGGGAATCCCCAAAGATCAAAATGAAAGACATGCCCTCGGATTTTCGCGCCATGGCCATGATGTCCCTGATGAACCAATTTGAGGCATTTAAAGGGCCAATGTCCCGGGATTTTTTAAATTTGCCTCATCACGAATCCTCTAGTGACGACGACGATAGTGATGATGACCCCCCGAATGAAAAATCCAGGTCTTCCGAATTTATCCAGGCGCAATTGACAAATCCCAAGCGCCTTAATATTGTCCTGATACATCGGGAAGCGATTTCACGGCACTGCAAAATGTATCGCAACAACGATAAAAAGTTGGTCCCCAATACGTCAACTCCGTTTCTACAGCAAAAAGCCCCGGAAAAACTGTCGGCCCTCAAGGAAATCACCTTGGACCAAATGGACCCCACCAAGGACCACGTCTACTCTGGACACGTCATTAGCCTGACCATCATGGAGGACTCCATCATGAATCACTGGACTTCTGTTCACGCAATTGTCCGGGATGAAAATTTTAATTTCCAGCGCTGCTACTTTTACAATTTCAAGAAAGCGGACCGATCCAAGAAATTTTTGTATGGGACCAAAATTAGTGTGATGAACCCCTACTTTCGACTGACCGCGGACCTGGGTCAAGGAATTCGGATAGATGACCCAAAAAGCGTTATTTTCCACGGGACGGATGAAACGCTGTGTCGTTTCTGCGGGACGTCGGGCGCCACAGACCGATGCTCTCGGTGCAAACGAGCTTTTTACTGTAGTAAAACGTGTCAAACAGAGGACTGGAAACTGCTCAAGCACAAAAATGTTTGCGATCCTAAACTGCTCGTGATTCTTTGAAATTTTCTGTCCCTTAGAAAAAAATCCTATCAAATCTCATGAAAATTTGATGAGATTTGACCAGATTGCCAATTTTTGATGAGATTTTTACGATATTTCATCAAAAGTTGATAAACCGCGATAAGGTTTTTGACATAAAACGCATCAAAATTTCATGAAATTTTTTGACAAGATTTTTTTCTTAGGGATTGTACAAATTCGTATATGTGTTTTTTTAATTAATTGGTATTTTAATTTATTTTTATAAATTTTCTTTTGATAATAAAATGTTACAAAGATTTTTGCCAAAGGTGGAAAAATTCCTTAAAATCTCCCCTTAGAAAAAAGGCTTATCAAATCTCATCAAAATTTGAGGAGATTCGATAAGGATTGAAAAATTTTGATATGATTTTCATAATAATTGTTTAAAACCTGAACAAAATGCGCAAGATTTTCGACCAAAATTGTGTCAAAATCTCATGGGATTTTCAGCAAGGATTTTTTGTCTAAGGGTGAATTTAGATTTCATAAGGTTTTGTCTGGTATGCCAACAATGGAAAGAAGTGGCCACCAAAATTCTTCTGAAAAGAGGCTCATTGAAAATCCGACTTGAAATTGACTACCGCAAATTTCGGTCTAATCAAGACAAACGTACATTTTTTTCCTCGGTACGAAACAAAAGCGTATACCCAAAGCAACTGTGTAATGAACACCAGGAATTGAAAAAGCGTCAATTTTGGGACTTGATCGGTGACTGGACGCTTCCGGGGCTTCTCCAGCTTTTAACGTCGTCCACCGCTCCATCGTCTCTGCATACGGCCCATTTCGGTTTTCAAGGAAGTGATTTCGCCGCAACTTATTCCCTCCATGGATTTTTATGGTCCAAATATCACGGCCCTCACCTTGGACAGCCGCAACAGTTTTTTTCTACGTAAAAAAGGAATCGGCAATTTTATTTTACACCACACCCCGAACCTGCAGTTCTTGACGATCTCTGATCGCCACGTTTACATGGCCAATGGCCAACTTGCACCAACGACTGACTCCAAAAGACAAGTTTACTCTTGAATATTTGAAACGTATTGAATTTACCCCCAACAAAACATACTCCGAATCTCACTGTGGGCATCACAGCTTTATAAGCGAGAAATCCTTTAAAATTCTCCCGCATCTGTTTCAAATCGCCCATAATCTCGAGGGCCTTGTTTTGGCGCATCTTGGTGTCCCAGAATTGCTGGAAAATTTCCCACCCTCAAAAATTAATCTCCTGGAAATTCCGACGTTGAGTTTGGGCGAGGGCGATCTTTTTTTTGATGAGCCGAAAGCCCTGGAAAATTTGATTGAAATTATGGAAAAAAGTTCAAAAGGCGTGGGATTACAGCGCCTTCAAATCTGCGTAGGGGCCTGGCCCCCCATTTCTCACCCAAATGGGTGGGCACGGGGAGGTGCGGCCCTTGGTCGACTTTTCGAGGCAAATTTAAAATCACTTAAAGAAATCGAACTGAATTCGGGGGCTGCTGCTGTTCTACACAAAATGCGGGGTCTGCCCCCTCTGCCCAACGTTACAAAATTGGTGGTCGCCCTTCAATTTTATCATCCCGCGGATGGGTGGGGCAGCGGGGCGATAAATACAGTCAATCTTGATTTTTTGGCTAGAGACCGTCGAGAAGATTGGAGACACCCTCGATTCAAATCCACTAGCCATTCTCTTCCCCAATTTGGAGACCCTTAGCCTGAAAAAATTGATGGACGACCGGGGAATGAAAAAATTGTTTCCCCCCTGGAATGAAAATATTATACATTTATACAGATTTATGCATTCGTTTTTTTAGAAAGAATGGAAATTTTAAAGACAAAAAACTTTTTTTGCTTTCGGATTAAGTTTTTTAGATTTGAAAAAGCTACAGTGGAATTTTAGCACCTACAAGCCAAGGATATTAATTTCCGGAGTGTCAGCCAAATTTTGGTTTGACCACCTCAAAAACCTGGAGGTTCTCATAAGTTTAAAATTTGACGGCTTAAAATTTCCCGAATGTTCCGACTGTGACCGAGAACCAGGTGAGACCACGTGACATAAGGCATGCTGTACACATAAAAATTATGAAATTTGGAAGCGTTAACTTTTTTGTGTTGTTTTTCAGTTTTAAAAGGGACGAATTGCTCCAGGCTCACCAGCCCCTTTTGTCCTTTTCAAATGTCACCCTCCGCACAGAGTAGACGCGTATAACCTGCCAGCTTTATTGCAACGTTGTGTAATACAACTCCCCTTTCACTGTCCACAGTCCAGAGTCAGAACAGAAACAAGGGCAGACTCTGTACTCTGTCTACATATTGTATTATACACAATCTACGTACAAGCCATAAAAAATATGGGGACCTTATGGTCCCCATATTTTCAAGCCCATAATATACTTTATTGCACACAGATGTTGAATAGACCGTAAACCATCTACACACAGGAGCCAGGAACGTCCATTCAATATTCAATTCCAATCAAAATATAGTTCTTGTGAATTCTCGTGCTCAAATTGTGTTCAAGTGAAGCTAACATTTAATTTACGGACTTGATTTAATCCAGCTATTGAACAAGACGATGGAGCAATCAAACAAGAGAAAACGAGGCAAAGTAGCCAAAAAATTATCATCGAAACCAGAAGCTACAAGTTTTCATAATACTGCGACTTCTTCTGTAATCGGAGGTCGAGTTTTGAGATCAAGAACAAAGAACTTGGCAAATTTTACTCCTTCTCCTCCGTCGTCTTCATCTCCGCCTTCTTCCGCTAGTCCACCACCTTCGACAAGGATTCAGCAACCGAACGTCTACATTAATCCACATTTAATGAAGATTAAGATGGCGGTTGACTTTGTTCCAAAAGTAAAAAAAGAACCTGAGGAAATGGGGACTAGTTTTTATCCAGAAGCCTCGTCGTCTTCCATTGTTGAAACTCACGACACAAGTACAGATTTCCAAGGTTGGTTTGAACAACTAAATGTGAATTATTTTGATTTTTTGTGTCTACTTAAATTTTAAAAAGAATTGTAACTATGTATAGAAAAAGTTTCGTGTTAAAAAAGTTTGAAAATATCGTTGGCGTTCAGAACAATACTTGTCGTCTTTACAAGTATCGTTCTGAACGTTAACATTGACTTTTTTGTTAACGTCCAGAAACTCGACGTTGTCGTCTTTACAAGTATCGTTCTAGATCGTCATTTTTCAGGGCCACTTTCTTTTGACCACCTTGGGATAACAAGCCTAGTTTGGGGGATGTGAATTTTGTCCGAATTATCCTGGAAATAGCGCCAATCGACGCAGAGGTCGGTCGCAAAGGGGCAAGTACCCTTAAATTTTAAAATTTCGAAAACTTCCTTTTCAAAAGTTGTCAGAAAACCGGCGAATTAATTTACTCCGTTTTTTCCAGTTCAAAATTCCGACTTTGAAAAATGGGGGTTCTGTGGGCTGGGATCCACACTGGAACTGCGAAATTTTGAACCGAAAAAAACGGCATAAATTACTTCGCCGGTTTTCTGAAAACTTTTGAAAAGGGAGTTTTTGAAATTTTGAAATTTGGGGGTACTTGCCCCTTTGCGTTCGACCTCTGCGTCGATT